>JAJONR010000732.1:0-141602 GCA_029582245.1 Solanum etuberosum
AAAAAATGAATCAAATGGATGAACTTTACCAAACGAATCTTATACAACTTTGGTGCAGATTCAAAATCAGTAACATATGGTGATTTGTTCCATCTTCTAGGTTGCCTATTCCTTTCAAATGGCGTCTCTATGATGTCCACTGTCAATGTACATTCAACAATTTTTATTTCTGGTATTTGAGATGGAAGTGCACTGTCACTAATTAGAAATTCAGAATTGGTGTTTGTATCTGAATGAAATGCATTCAATGGGAGTACAAAAATTTGCTGTAACTGATCTTGACCCTGTGAACTTGATTCGTGATTTTTTGAAATGCTTATTGGGACGTAATTTGATGCAACTGGCACACCTTGATCAGTTTCATGCTTTCCCTCTAAATTTTTTTATTCAAATACATATCATATAACTATTTGAACTACTTATTTTATTTGTTAAGTTGTTATACCTCATAGAGACCTGCTTGGTGTATCTCGTCTGTGGGTGCCTTCCTTGTGTGACAAGATACACTAGACTGATCAATATAATCCTGATGATCAGCCTTTAAAAATTCAAAAAATATTTATATTTAGATGTACAATGTTGTATTCTATTGACATTGCGACAACTGTATCTGTACTATAATATTTTAAAATGGTGTATTTGTGTGTGGTATTTGTGTATATGGTTAATAAATGAATAACACGTTGCAAACTAACTTATACTTGTATAATGATATAGAAAATTAGTATTAAGTACCGAACAAATATGAATTTGAGATTAATTGATAATCCCTTGAATACGTCGACTACATGAACTTCTTTCGTGGCAACTTTCTTTGTTTCACCACTTTCATTACCTTCAAAATGTGTATGGTGTGGAACGTAATTGTTATGTGAATCATCACCAGCCACTTTGTTTTCCACTTCGTGGACCCTATAAAAAAATTAAATTTGAATTACATTACAATAGAAATCTGAGTATGTTATATTTTAAACTTAGTCTACAAAATACGATTAGTTAACCTTAGACTTCAAATTTTTCTTTTTCTTTTATTACGTCAAATATGAATTTGAACATGTCTTCCAACGTACAACGATCAAGAAATTATTTTTCCACCTAACAAACATATATATTGAGAGCATTTATTAAAAAATTACAACAAAATATATATATAATGAATGAACATATTTTTTACCGATTCTATTAAGTTATCGATTTCCTTCCGAAGCTAAGAATACTCTTTTTGACTAGAAATGAAATCATCTTCTGTGCTTTTGGATTGTGGACTTTGCACTTAGATATTGTGAGTCTAGTCATGATTAGAAGCTATTTTGGAGTGTGTGCTTTGCACTTGGATATTGTGAGACTGCTCGTGATGAGAAGTAGTATACTTCTTTTCACCAGACTTGTGTGGATTGTCGATGTCTGGATTAATCTGTTTCGTGTGTGAAACTACGTGTATCAGGAGTGTCATATTTAACAGCATGTGATGCAGAATTCAGTTTCTGTTTCTTGTGAGGTTGCGCCGATGACGATCCAGACACATTAGATATCATGTACACATTTGGCGGATGTGGGGTTGTAAAATCATCAAATCCACCAGGAACAATAGAAGTGTCAACTTGATTTCGAGCGGTCTCGATAAAATGAGTTAAGTAATGGACTGCCAATTCAGTTGGAGACGGAGAAATGTTCCTATATGTGACCTGAAATTTATAAGATACATTTTAGATACATGTTAAAAATGAATAAACAACATGCTAGTTCAGAATGACTTTAATACTAAATACACCAATATCTACTTGGGAAAATAACTTTATAAGATGTAATATGGCAGATACATAATAGATATATTACTAGATACAACAATATCTAGTTGAAAATAACATTAAAAGATATATGGCAGATACATAATAGATACACTACTAGATACATGAAAGATACATAATAGATATAGTACTAGGTACATGAAAGATACATACCAAATACAAATACTTACTCCATTAAAAAAGTTTGACTTCATATTTAATGGGCATTACTAGATACATATACTTACTATGTTACCTTCGTTACGAAAAATGCTTTCCATGATGGTGTTAAATTTAGGTTGTGGATCAACAACACGGCAATTCAGAATTCTTAGAATTAAGTTATCATGATGAACAACTAATGTCGGTGGGAGTTGCATGCAACACTCATAAATCTTAACTTGGAGGGCATACAACATTTCAAGCAGGCGATACAATTTCTTAGTAAAGTTCATTTTGCGCATATATGATTTCATCAAAAGTTTGAATGACAACTTTTCCTATGGAAACTGTTCGTATGTGCCATTATCAACGATCACAAAATCTCTTATAGGAATGGGAGCATCATTCTGTTGGGAAAAGATGAAATTATGGATGAAGTACAATATCAAAAACTTGACGACATCTTCATTGGTACTCCCCCACCAGTTATCATTGAAGCACTTGATAAGGTGTTCCTTCCTAACATTTGTACCGCCATAGAAATAGTCAACTAGCAGCCTATTATTAGAAATAACATCAACCGCAGAATCTTCTTCAGTACCATTACACTTGAGCCTAGTAATAAGAGCAAACTCAGGAATAGTGAAACGAAGGATAGATCCATTCGCACGTAGCCAAAATTCATCTTTATTTTCTTAATCAACTTCAAGTGTCATCAAGCAACAGTGTAATTGTGCTTGAAATGTGCAATTTGGAATATTCAAATACATACCAAAATATGTCTGTCTGAACATGTCGAGTTGTTCAACAGTAAGATTATCATTAATTTTTTGAACAACGTCATCATTTGCAGAACTAACGATACACAAAGCATGAGCGGGGGGATTTTTTACAAACAACTCAAACTCCTATAAAACATAAGAAATGTGTACTCTGTGTTAACATTCTTATGTATCTACAATATGTGTTTTTATAACAAATCCAACATTTTTACTCTATAGTGTATAATTATATTAAAATTGAAGATACATAAGAAAGATATATCCATATAAAAGATTATTCAGCATAATAGATGCTTAAATACCCAAATCGTAAAGAGTTGAACAAACACAATATAAATTGAAAATAAAAACGTTTGCATGTCACAATACATGAATTATTCTTAACAAATAACAATATATTGAAGGATATTGTAGTAAAAAAGGGACCCATACCTGTATCTGGTCAGATTCCAATGGGTCTTGTTGCATTGAGCGTGTATTTAAACGGTTAATTAAGGCTTGGCGTGTTTCAATCGTTTTAATTGGATGGTTCCTAAACTTAGATCTATTCTCTGCTCGAATGTTGGAAGATGAATAGTCAGAACCTGCAACCATTGCAATATTGTTAATGAAAGATATAAATAAAAAGTTCTTTTATCGACAATTCAATGTTGATCAACAACAAATTTAACAAGATTCATATTATTTTGTGAATTATCAGCCATTAAAATAGTATGGAGAAATAAAAAATTCAACCAATGAAAAGCCCCTAAATTTGAACTTTGAAACTACTATATCTCTGAATCAGATACATGAAGATGGTGTCAAACAAAAATACATTAACCGAATAAAAAAATTACTTTACCTCTATATATAATGTTGCTTATGTAGAGTTGGTTATGAAATTTTTACAAGCAAAGATGTATTGAGTTGGTTGAGAATAAAGGGGTACTGGAGAATGATGGAGAATAACGCGTAGATGTGGGTCGAGATACAAGGGAGACATGGGATTGGGGAGGGAAACAGCTGTGTTGAAGAGATAGAAACTGATTTGAATTGTAAAAAGTCTCAATAATTAAGGAAGTATAATTTTAGGATAATTATTAATTACCATATTTAATGGGATTGTGTATCTGATTTAATTTTTTAAAATATATGATATAATTATTAAAAAGTGGTATTATATGTAATATTTTTAAACTAATGGTAAAACATGTATTTATGGTATGGAAATATGTCAGTTTTTTCTTATTTTTTTTCCATCTTGCTTCTTCCATTTTCATATTTCTATTTCTCATATTTTTCTGAAACTTGACATTACCATTTTGATGATATAATTTCACTTTCTCGTATTCACTATTTAAAAACCACAAGAGGAGAGTTGCTGTCCAATTACTCCATCGTGTTCTTCTCTTTCTTGCAACAACTTCAATTCATGAGTTCTTCTATTCCTTCCTCTACTTTTGAAAAACTCACAAAAACAAAAATAAAAAACTAGTAGAAACAAAGGAAAGATCACCCATCTATAGCATATAGTAATGTTAGTTGAAGGATAAGAGGAAAGAACTACACACAAAGGAAGTACATCTTCTTTTTTTCTTTTCAATTTTTATATTTTGTAATATACTTGTTAGTATGATCTATAAATTAAAAAAACTAATGTTTAATATTCACCCTGTCTCAATTTATGTGACACATTTTGTTTTTCGATAGCGGAAAAATTTAATTTTGATTGAGAACGTTTTTTAAAATTATTTTGACCGAGAATTTGCTCATAGAATCTTCAATTTTTTAAAAATGAAATTTATATATTTGTAAACTATGTAAAAAGTACTATAAATCACAATAATTGACAATTTAAATTATTTAAAAGATATATGAAAAAATTATTATCAAAGATAGACTTGTTTGAATCTTGAACCAAAATGTGTCACATAAATTGAGACAGAGAAAGTAATATAAAATTTTATTTAATTATGGGTTTTGAATTTTCCAATACTAATAAAAAACAGTACTCCCTCTGTCATTATTTACTTGTCCATTTTTGACTTGACACACCTATTAAGAAAATAATAATTGACATAGTGAGTTTACCATTTTGCCCCTGTTAATTGATAAAATTTCAAAATCAATTTACTCATTAAAGAGGTTCTATCTAAATAAATTAAGGGTATAATAGGTAATTTTTCTTTTATCTTTTCTTGATTTTTAAAAAAATGACAAATAAAAAGTCAAAAGTAGACAAGTGAAAAGAAACCGCGGGAGTAGTAACTTCCTGATTTTGTGTTCAGCTTGTTGGGTTGTTTGCAACTCGGCAGAGAGGACTATTTCTTGACGTAATAATCCTGAATTCTATGCAATGAAATTTTACGATACAAAATTATAAACTTAATAATCATTAACAGGAAAACTTTAATTATCTAACTTACTCCCTTGTCCAACAATAGTTGTCCACTATTGATTTGTCATACCCCTTAAGAAATAATAAATAATAGGGGTAATATTATTATTTTATCCTTTGAATTTATTTAATTTAATATTTTGAAAAATGTATTAGATGATAAATAGTATTTAATAGCAAGGGTAAAATAACCGTATCCCCACCCCCAGAGTCTCTCATCTACCCTCGCATCTTCCGGCTAATAATTTGTTTGATCAAAATTTTGGGAGGTAAACATTTTATTTTTCGTCAAAAAATTCTTATTTAAGAAAAAAGAGGTGTTCTGGTGGCTACACCTCCTGAGACTGGCCATCCCCAACAAACGATTAATGCACCCTAGGACTATGCATCAAAACTTCGCCCTACTCCGATAATCACTAATGTTGCTTATTTGTATAGAGAACCCAGAGTTATATGAGATGAAGAAGGTTACACAGATGATTTACAAAGAAAATTTATAATACATTCTGATTGGTAAAGATGATTCCTAAACATTATGAGCTCAAAGGAGAATGTAACATTGATCTTGTTAAGCAATAGATATGTGTTAATTAGAGCAACAAATTTAGAGGACTACGTGAACCTGTTCTCAAAACCTGCTAACTATTTGACTCACATCAGTGGTCATATTCCTTGTGCACTTTGAAGTGGAATCCAATGTTTGACCTAGAAGAGAAAACAACTACTTCTATTGCATAAATATCTTTTCCGTCACTTCCACCAAACTTTTTTGTTAAGGAGGGGTGTGTTCTCACTAACTACTACTGTGGGAGGATTTTCATTCTATCTAGCGGGACATCCTCTATTTCTAGTTTGCATCGTATGACTGACGATTCTTCTTGGAGGCATGATCTGAAACACGTATAAGGAGTTGGAAAAGGTAAATATAGTTGAACTCTATCTCAAGGCTAACAACATGAAAAAGGAAAATATTTCCTAAACATCATGTAGCCTTCCTGTTATAAGTGTGGCGCGCTTCACACTCATAAAATGACCCTATTGAATGCGACTTTTAAGACATCTTAGGAAATTTGAACCTAATGCTTTCATACCAAGTTTGTCATGGCCCGATTCTACACCCTAGTTATGACCATCACTTTGAATAATGAATGACCCCAAGCAAAACATTGGTATATTGACATACTGCTAATAACTTACCTGACATTCTAAGAAGTACAAGCGGAAGCTAAAACATTACTAACTGAGGAAAATACTTAAAGTATATATGAGAAATATTAAAATTTCCATGGAACACTAAATAACTAGGGTTTGAATAAAAGTCTCTACTAGCATGAATGAAAAGAAATAAGTCTGTCGGGACATGGCCCCCAACTACATCAAAATAAATAATTGTGTAAAATTAAAGCCTACTACTAAATACTCCATGATGTCCTCTAATAAGGAGGACTCACTAACTGTAGATTGGAAGTACGAAAACCTAACTAGCCACGAGTATATAGAGCTGTCAAAATGGGACGACACAACTATTTATTCATACTATTTTGTGAATTATCAGCCATTAAAATAGTATGGAGAAATAACAAATTCAACCAATGAAAAGACCCTAAATTTAAACTTTGAAACTACTATATCTCTGAATCAGATACATGAAAATGGTGTTAAACAAAGATACATTAACCGAATAAAAAATTTACTTTACCTCTATATATAATGTTGCTTATGTAGAGTTGGTTATGAAATTTTTATAAGAAAAGATGTATTGAGTTGGTTGAGAAGAAGGGGGTAATGGAGAATGATGGATAATAACGTGTAGATGTGGGTTGAGATACAAGAGAGACGTGGGATTGTGGAGGGAAACAATTGTATTAAAGAGAGAGAAACTGATTTGAATTGTAAAAAGTCTCAATAATTAAGGAAGTATAATCTTAGGATAATTATTAATTACCATATTTAATGGGATTGTGTATCTGATTTAATTTTTAAAAATATATGATATAATTATTAAAAAGTGGTACTATATGTAATATTTTTAAATTAGTGGTAAAACATGTATTTATGGTATGAAAGTATGCCTAGATAGGTTGTTTTTCCTTATTTTTTTTCCATCTTGCTTCTTCAATTTTCATATTTCTATTTCTCATATTTTTCTGAAACTTGACATTACCATTTTGATATCTTTTGATGATATAATTTCACTTTCTCGTATTCACTATTTAAAAACCACAAGAGGAGAGTTGATGTCCAATTACTCCATCGTGTTCTTCTCTTTCTTTTAGCGGAAACGTGAAATTAAAGAACAAGGAAGAACAACAATATTTAACGTGGTTCGGATCAAAATGATCCTACGTCCATCAAAGAACAACTGCACCAATATTTATTTCACTCTACAAAGAATACAAGTGAAATACTACAAGAGAGAGAACATCAAATGCCTTAAAAGGTGAGAAGACAAGTGAGAGGATGTATTGAAAATGAACTAACAACTACCTATTTGTAGGGATTAATTCTTCCTATTGATTTCATCAATGACATCACTAAGTGTCAAAATGTCAAGGTTAAACATGTGAAACCATTTTATGGTTTACCTAAATTTCAACTACCAAAATACTATTTTGACTTTTATTTTTTACTAATAAAGAATTGTCTTCCTACCAAATCTTCATATTAATTCATCTTCCATTGAGTTTGATTCCACAAAAAACAAACCAACTCTTTCAATCTCCATCTTGGTTTGCGTTCCGAGCATGCGTATAAACAACTCCGGCCAAACCTTCTAAGCTTACTGGGCAATCCCATTGTAAGAAACAAGAAGAATCAAACCTTTGTTGAACATACTAGCTCCACCTAGCAGTTGTTCTCCCAGAGTTGCATCAGTTGATGCATACTCCCACCAAGTCCTTGCAGTGTGTAAACTTGGCAAGCGAGACTATCTTGGTCAACATGTCTGCAACATTATCTTCTGTGATAACCTTTTCAACCTTGATAGTTCCCTCTTCGACGACATCTCGAATGAAATGGAATCTGACATCAATGTGTTTGGTGCGCTCGTGAAATCTTTGGTTTTTAATCAAATGAATAACACTTTGACTATCACATCTTAGAATTGATTCCAGTTGAACCAAACTCAATTCTGCCACCAAACCTTTCAACCAGATAGCTTTTTTTGACTGCCTCCATTGCTGCCATATATTCTGCCTCTATTGTAAACAAAGCGACAATCGACTGTAAAGTCGATTTCCAACTAAAGGCACTACCGACGAGAGTAAAGATGTATCCAGTTGTGGACCTCCTTCTATCAAGATCCCCTGCATAGTTAGAATCTACATAATCGAGAACTGAAATACCTTCACTTTTCTGAAAGGTTAGGCCAACATCAGGAGCTCCTTTGAGATATCTCAATATTCACTTGACAGCTTCCCAGTGCCTTTTTCCTGGATTTGCCATGTACCTGCTTACCACACTTACAGATTGGGAAATATCTAGACGTGTGCACGCCATAACATACATAATGTTGCCAACTGCGCTCGCATAAGGAACCTTTGACATATGCTCCACCTCATCCATAGACTGAGGCATTTGTAACTCTGAAAGCTTGAAATGAGAAGCTAACAGTGTACTTACAGGCTTTCTCATATGAATATTGAATCTCTCAAGAACCTTTTCGATGTACCTCTTCTGAGAAAGATGTACAACACTGCCTTCTCTTGAAATCTCTATTCCAAGGATTTTCTTTGCAACTCCCAAATCCTTCATGTCAAATTCCTTGCTCAACAGTTTCTTCAAAATATTTATCTCTATGATATTGTTAGCAGCAATAAGCATATCATCAACATACAACAATAGATAAATCATAGAGTTACCAGACATCTTCTTTTGAAACACACAACTATCAAATGCACTCCTCAAAAATTCATGTGTAGTCATGAATGCATCAAACCTCTTGTACCACTGTCTAGGGGATTGCTTCAAACCATACAAAGACTTCTTCAGTTGACATACATGATCTTCTTTTCCCTCAGCTAGGAAACCTTTAGGCTGATCCATATAGATTGTCTCTTCTAGATCACCATGTAAGAAAGCAGTTTTGACATCAAGCTGTTGAAGCTCCAAATCAAATTGTGTAACCAATGCTAGTAGCACGCGAATTGAGCTATGTTTCACGACTAGAGAGAAGATATCATTGTAGTCGATTCCCTCTTTCTGGCTGAAACCCTTTACAACTAATCTTGCCTTGAACCTAGCATCTTCCACCTCAGGAATACCCTCTTTCTTTCTGTAGACCCATTTACATCCAACTGTCCTCTTCCCCTTTGGCCTTTTAACTAAGACCCATGTCTCATTTTTGTGAAGAGACTCCATCTCTTCCATCATGGCTAACTGCCATTGTGCAACATCTTTGCAAGAAGTTGCTTCAACATATGAGGAGGGATCGAGATCCTTAATCTCTTCTTCTACAACTACGAATGCATATGCAATCTGATTTTCTTGCTCTATAAGACGTTCCGGTTTCCGTAATTGCCTTTTGTCCCTTCCCTTTGCAATTGTGTATGGTTCGTTGAAAGCAAGTTCTTAAAGATCTGTATCTTTTGACTCATCAACTTGAGTCTCTTGATCCTTTTCCTTGGTAAGCTCCATCGGTAGCTCCACCTGCTCGTTGTTATCGTTTCTTGATAACTCCACAGAAACTTTACGAGGATCAAGTATAGAGGATTCATCAAAGGTAACATCTCTACTAACTACAAATTTGAGTAAAGACAAACACCAAAGTTTTTACCCTTTAACTCCATCTACATACCCTACGAATATGGCCTTCTTAGCCCTTGGTTCAAGGTTTCCTTCATTAACATGATAATAAGCTGGACACCCAAATATTTGCAAGTATTAATAGTTAGAGGGTTCACCTGACCAGACCTCATTTGGAGTCTTAAAGTCAATCGCTGATGCTGGAGATCGATTGACAATATGAGAAGCAGTATGAACTGCTTCAGCCCAAAATACTTTGGACATCTTGGCTTGTAAGAGCATACAACGAGCCTTCTCAAGAAGAGTTCTGTTCATTCTCTTGGCAACTCCATTCTGCTGTGGTGTGTGCCTGACCGTCTTATGTCTTGCGATCTCATAAACCTTGCAGAAATCATTGAACTCTTCACTGCAAAACTCCAAGCCATTGTCTGTGTGAAGATACTTGATTTTTCTCTCCATTTGATTTTCAATCAAAATCTTCCACTCTTTAAATGCTTCAAAAGCATCACCTTTAGTCTTCAAGAAACGCACCCAAACCTTTCGTGAAAAATCATCAATGAATGTGAGAAGATACCTCTTTCCTCCCTTCGATGGAAGCTTAGAGGGACCCCATAAATCTGAATGGATGTAGTCTAGCACCCCTCCCATCTTGTGCTTTCCAGTGCTGAAGTTGACTTTTTTCTGTTTCCCTAAGACGCAGTGCTCACTAAATTCAAGTTTGCTGATCTTCTCACCATTAAAAAGGTTGTGGTTGCTCAACATCTCCAATCATCGTGCGCTCATATGGCCTAATCTCATGTGCCATAATTTTGCCTTGTCATCATTAGATAACTGCACTGTAGATGTATTTACAGAGCCAATAATGGTGCTTCCTGCAGGTGTGTAGTGGCCATCCTCTAGCTTGGCCTTCAACATGACTAAAGACCCTTTAGTCACTTTCATAGTTCCTCCTTCACTCATGTACTTGTAGCCTTGTTTATCCAAATTACCCAGGGAGATAAAATTCTTCTTCAGATCATGAACATGACGGACTTCGGTAATAGTCCTCACGATTCCATCATGGCAGAGAACACGAACTGAACCAATGCCAACTATTTTACAAGTTGCATTATTGCCCATTAATACGGTTCCTCCACTTGTTTCATAGCTGTTGAACCAATCTCTTCGGGATGTTATATGCAGAGTACAACCAGAGTCTAAGATCCATTTGTTGTCATAAACTCCACTATTTCATGATGTTATTAGTACATAATCATCATTAGAATCATGTACTTGCTCAACAATGGATGCACTCGCCCTTTCTTTGGACTTCGACATAGGGCAATCTCGTTCAAAGTGCCCCTTCTTGTGACAGCCCCAACATTCCACATTCTTCTTGTTCACACGAGACTCTGATTTGTACTTCAATTTGCTCCTTTCCTGTTGGCTAGTACGACCTCTCATAAAGAGCCCACTAGCTTCGTCACCTTTGTCTCCTTCAAAATGCATCCGCACATTACAAGAGTTAAGTTCTTGCCGCACTTGCTCAAGAGTGATAGGCTCTTTGCTATACATCATTGAATTCTCAATATCACGATATTTTGAAGTCAATGAAAATAGCAAAGCACATGCTAGCGTCTCCTCATCCTTTTTAATTCCAGCAGTCTGTAAGTCCATCACAATTTTGTTGAACGCATCTAGATAGTCCTGTAACAAAGTACCCGAATCCATCTTAAATGTGTGAAGACTCCGTTGTAACAACATCCTTATTGTCACTGACCGGTCCTGGTAAAGCCCTTCCAGCCTTTTCCATAACTCTTTGGCTGTCTCCTCGGTACTTGTACTTACTTCACAAAGAACGTTAGGTGCAAGGGACAGTTGGATTACACTCAATGCATCTCCTTCAATCTTCTCCTTGTCGGAATCTGATGTCTTATCGGGGTACTTTCCGTCAATAGCATGGATTGAACCTTCCCTCCACAGTAACGCCATCATCTGGATTTTCCAAATATTGAAGTTGTTGTGCTCACTAAATCTATCAATTTCAAACTTCATGGAACTCATCTTTACTTTTTCTTTCTCTTCTACTACAATGTATTTGAAATATAGAAAACCAAAGTAATTCTTTTCTGATGTGGAAGTTCAGACTATCCTGCAACCACAGAGCATACTCAGATAGAACCTTGGCTCTGATACCAATTGTTAGCGGAAACGTAAAATTAAAGAACAAGGAAGAACAATAATATTTAATGTGGTTCAGATCAAAATGATCCTACGTCCAACAAAGAACAACTGCACCAATATTTATTTCACTCTACAAAGAATACAAGTGAATTACTACAAGAGAGAGAAAATTAAATGCCTTAAAAGGTGAGAAGGCAAGTGAGAGGATGCCTTGAAAATGAGCTAAGAGCTACCTATTTATAGGGATGAATTCTTCCTATTGATGTCATCCATGACATCACTATGTGTCAAAATGTCAAGGTTAAACATGTGAAACCATTTTATGGTTTACCTAAATTTCACCTACCAAAATACTATCTTGACTTTTATTTTGTACTAATAAAGAATTATCTTCCTACCAAATCTTCATATTAATTCATCTTCCATTGAATTGATTCCACAAAAAACAAACCAACTCTTTCACTTTCTTGCAACAACTTCAATTCGTGAGTTCTTCTATTCCTTTACTTTTGAGAAACTCACAAGAACAAGAAAAAAGCTAGCAGAAACAAAGAAAAGATCACCCATCTATAGCATATAGTAATTTTAGTTGAAGGATAAGAGGAAAGAACTACACACAAAGGAATTTCATCTTCTTTTTTTTTCTTTTCAAATTTTATATTTTGTAATATAGTTGTTAGTATGATTTATAAATTAAAAAAACTAATGTTTAATATTCATCATGTCCCAATTTATGTGACACATTTTGTTTTTCGAAAGCGGAACAATTTATATTTGACCGAGAACTTTTTTTTAAAATTATTTTGACCGAGAATTTGCTCATAGAATCTTCAATTTTTTAAAAATGAAATATATATATTTATAAACTATGTAAAAAGTACTATAAATCACAATAATTGACATTTTAAATTATTTAAAAAATATATGAAAAAGTTATTATCAAAGATAGACTTGTTTGAATCTCGGAATCCAAAATGTGTCACATAAATTGAGACAGAGAAAGTAATATAGAATTTTATTTAGTTTTGAATTTTCGAATACTAAAAAAAACAGTACTCCCTCTGTCCTTAGTTACTTGTCCATTTTTGACTTGACACACCTATTAAGAAAATATTAATTGACATGAACTTGCTCTCAAAACCTATGTGTTAATTAGAGCAACAAATTTAGAGGACTACGTGAACCTGCTTTCAAAACCTGCTAACTATTTGACTCACCATCAATGGTCATATTTCTTGTGCACTTTGAAGTGGAATCCGATATTTGACCTAGAAGAGAAAACAACTACTGCTATTGCATAAATATCTTTCCCTTCACTTCCACCAAACTTTTTTTGTTAAGGGGGGTGTGTTATCTCTAACTACTACTGTAGGAGGATTTTCATTCTATCTAGCGGGACATCCTATATTTCTAGTTTGCATCGTATTACTGGCGATTCTTCTTGGAGGCATGATCTGAAACATGTATAAGCAGGAGTTGGAAAAGGTAAATATAGTTGAAATCTATCTCAAGGCTAACTACATGAAAAAGAGAAATATTTCCTAAACATCATGTAGCCTTCCTGTTATAAGTGTGGCGCGCTTCACACTCATAAAATGACCCTATTGAATGCGACTTTTAAGACATCTTAGGACACTTGAACCTAATGCTCTCATACCAAGTTTGTCATGGACCAATTCTACACCCTAGTTATGACCATCACTTTGAATAATGAATGACCCCAAGAAAAACATTGGTATATTGACATACTGCTAATAACTTACCTGACATTCTAAGAAGTGCAAGCGGAAGCTAAAACATTACTAACTGAGGAAAATACTTAAAGCATATATGAGAAATATTAAAATTTCTATGGAACACTAAATAACTAAGGTTTGAATAAAAGTCTCTACTAGCAGGAATGAAAAGAAATAAGTCTGTCGGGACATGGCACCCAACTACCTCAAAATAAATAATTATGTAAAATTAAAGCCTACTACTAAATACTCCATGATGTCCTCTAATAAGGAGGACTCACCAACTGTAGATTGGAAGTACGAAAACCTGACTAGCCACGAGTATGTAGAGCTGTCAAAATGGGATGACACAACCCAATCCTAACGGGCTAGAGAGTTAAATGGGTTAGGACGGGCTGACCCTTTTAATTAAAGAGCCTATAAAATAGTAGCCCAACCCAGCCCTAAGCGGGCCACAATTTGGGACGGGTCAGCCCTTCAACCAAAAAATGAACAATATTGGTGTCTTAGAAAGAGTATCTAAGAGTATCGAACGTTGATGTCTGATGAACACGACATCAATACATAAAAAAATTCATTTATGAATTACACACTTTTGTGAATACTTACAAAAATACATAATAGCCAACATGATAGCCAATATACAACATCGTAAGATTCATCCGAGAAAAAAATATTATATGATCACTTTTATCATAAACAAGACAACAAAGGGGAAATTGAAAATTAGGTATGAAAACAAAAGTAGACTTGATTTTAGTGGGCTAATTGCCCTAAAATATAAAAGATCTGCAAAGGATTTATATTTTTAAATATTTATTGATAAAATCTTTACAAATAAAACACTATTAAAAAATATATAATAAATATTTTGACATTCATATCCCATGGATTAGTCTCTAAGGCTCGCGGGTTGGGCCTACGAGGCTAGCGGGCCAAATTAGGCTGGGCCAAAAAACCTCGTTCCTAAATGGGCCAAAAAAAATAGGCCCAACCCCACTTAATTCAAGGGTTGGGTTGGGCCGACTTAACGGGCCAAATCCATTTTGACAGCTCTACGAGTATGAGAGTGAATGCCTGAATCTACATCATAATAAAATACAACACAAAGAAAGGTATATGGTCAGTAGGTGGATTGTACCGAGTATATAATGTGACACTTAAACATAAATTATTAATAATAATGAACATATGATATATATAGTAGACCGTCATACAAATCCAAGCATAGGGATCATTTAAAAAATCTACTTTCAAAATCAGTATAGGTAACTCTGATTCTATAGCTCTGACGAGTGAAAATATACATGAGATTACTAATCTAAAAATCATGATATAACTTAAGTGTATAGAAATAATAATGTTTTAACTGGAGAGTTTCTTACAACCAACATACACCATGGGAGATCATAATGTCCAATTTATAATTTCAGTTGGAAGAGTTGTCCTATATCTTGCCAAAATATAGAACATATCCGTTTAATGTTGATTTACTACTGAGCCTCTTAGGCTAAAGGAGTTAACGAATTAGCGGTATACTCAAATCCTATAATGAAACATAATTATGAGACTTAGATTTTCTAAACTCACATGCCTTCGATACTAAATAATCCTTCCAAAATAATATAACTATACTGAAATGCTCATAAGAAGGTAAACTATATATTTATCTGAATAGTATATGAGTCTTGGCTCAAGAATCATAGTTCAATAACCTGTATTAAAACTAAAGTGTGTATCATGCTAATTTTAAGCCAAATTCATGCTAAAAATAATTGTGGTTAAAGAAATATGTAGAAAACATGATAAACTAGATCAATATGGTTTTAAACCCAAGCAAATCAACAAACATAAGAAACTCATGATGAAGTTGCATAATTTAATTAAAAACTCCAACTTGAATCCCAATATTTCGATAGAAATTCTTTAAAGGAAGTACAACTTTGGCATGAGGGTGAAATGATACCCTCATTAAAGCTTTGCATACCTTATTTGTTTTCCGTGAATTCAAGGAAGAACACTAACTTGAAGAAGAAGGTCCATTCTCGGAATCTTGATTGACCTTTTCTTTAAAATTCTAAGGTTATGGTGTAGGATTTCATTAATAATCTGAAGAAGAATTATTAAAATACTTAGAATTACTAAAATTTCATGGGAAAACCTTATCTTGATGTGGAAGAAGGTATAATATCTTTAATAGATTGAGGATCTAGCTCGAAAAAAATCAAATCTTGAACTCTATATGTGAGTTCTTGATTTTACTAGAGATAAGAGGAGGATTAACTTTTAGAATCTAATAGAATTTTTTAATTTATGTTGTAAGATCATGAAGAATATTTATCTAGACTTAGTAGGATAGAATAAAGCTCTTAGGGGCTAATAGGGTCGATCAAAGAGTGAAAATTGAGAATAAAAAAACCCTAAAATTAACATTTTATAACTTTAGCTATAGCTACATGGGTGATCTACTTGGGCCCCCACATGAACCACGTAGGTCTGGGGACATTTTTGGCCGTATTCTGGAAGTGGTCACACAAGCTACATTGTTGGCTACGTGACCCATGCAGGTTTGCCTAGCTACGTAGTTGTTCTTCCACTCTTTAGTAAAAGGATCACAACTGCTTACTCGGAAGTTGGATTGGCGAGTATTGATCAGATGCGTGGAGAACTAGACTCAAAGATCTTTAATTTGATAGGTTATGAGACATGTAACTCTTCATATACTAGGAGTTATGGTCATTTGAAGTTGACTCTTACATGAACTCATGTGAAAAACTTAGTCGGTAAATTTGAACTCAACTTAGTGATAAAGGTCTCTTATGGCCCTATACCACATATGATACACTTTCCCACACTTAGTAATGGATGTTAACATGCAAATACAAATAAAAAATCATTGGGTTCAAACCTATAAGCACATAGAGAATAGTCCAGGTCTTTTCTTAGAAGTTTCGGGGCGTTACACTTGGATTTAAGTATAAGTGAGAATTTAGTTCATCAAGTTTCAAGATCAAGTTCGAAGGCCTTTGAATTCAAAATAAGTTAACATCAAGATCACCTAATTCAAGATCAAATTTCAAGACCTTGGGTTCAAGAAAAATAAAGATCAAGTTTACCTACATTTAAGATCAAGCTTAAAGGCTCTTGAATTCTGTAACATCCCACCTTAGAAAGAGTTAAATTTAGAAAGAACTAATTTGGAAAGAGACAAATCTGAAATTTTACAAGTGATGCTTAAGTTGTGAGTTTTGGGTCAACTTCAAACGACCACAACTTTCAGTACAAGATGAGTTAGGTGGCCCAAAATATGTCAAATGAAAGGTCTTTGAATCCCCTTTTCAATGCCACTAAGTTTGATAAGTTTTGAGTTTGAGGGAGATATGCCCATTTGAAGTTAGCCTTTCCAGTTAAGAAAATTTATCCGAATTAATGAGGGGTATTTTGGTCTTTTCCTTACCCCATTAGATTAAAATGAATTTAGTAATATTTTGGGTTCAAATATGATTTGGGTAAGTTCTACAAATCCTAAATTATGCTTAGGGTTTTGAGAAGAGTTCAAGAAGAGGAAAAAAAGAGAAAAGAAAGAAAAGATCAAGGTTCTTGCGAAATCGAGGATTTGTTTCACCAAATCGAGGTATGTAAGTTTTCATAGTGTTGAGTTCGTTCACCCAAACGCCAATAATGATTTACATATTAGAATCGATCTATAAAGATTGATAAATAAATTTGAGTTCTTGATGAGTTTCAGGAAGTTTGTGATCTATTCTTTAAGTACGAGGTTTCGTTGAGTTCTTGCGATGAGATCTTGTGTTTGAGTGTTCTTCTCGAGTAATTTAGAGTGGATTTCATTGTAATTATATTGGGTCTAAGAATCCAAAAGAGTTTGAGGGAAATCTTTTGATTTTAGAGGAGTTAGATCATGAAAAAGAACAAGAATATTCGTCGGTTTCTGGGCAGAGGCATGGGGCGTCGCGCCAGCCATAGCGCCCAAACTAATGGTCTGTAGTTTGGGTCCTGGCACCCTGCGCCAGCCAATGCGCCCCAACTACTGGTCTGTAGTTATGGGGCTGGCGCCCCACGCCACTCAATGCGCCATGGTCGCCAGGTCCCCAAGTCTTCCGACCTTCTTTCCATTTGATTTCCTTCAAATCGTACCTATGTTTTCTACTTGATTTCCACACTCTAAACTACATCTAAACATAGAGAGATCATTCATAACATGAATCATAACCCTTGAATTCATAATTCAAATTCAAGGTAAAGTTAAGTGTAAAGTCTTGAGAGTTCTTTTGAGTCTTTTTGAGAAGTCTTTTACAATCTTTTAAACTTGTTTTAAGACTTGAGTACTTGAGTTGAGGAAGAGTAAAGTTGAGTTTCATTTTTTTCAAAATAATATATGGGAACTAAGTATTCCCAAGAGAAAATGTATTTACATTTAATAAGAGAGAAAACACCGACTTCCAAAAGAGTTCATGAGGAGTTTTGAGTACTATCTCTTTTAAGAGAAACCTTTTGAGTAATAATCTCAAAGTTGAGGATGAGGAATTTTTTTTTCAAAACATATGAGCTAAGTTATATTTTGGGAGTAGTATTGAGCACCGATACAAGGGAGAGTTCAAACAACTCACAACCCCCATAAACCATGTAGCCAACGTGGGTAGAAAGGGTCATACTTTTTAGATCATTACTTATTGCTTTTTAAGCATAGATTAGTGGATCCACTTAGTTGAGGAGTTCTATACCTCGGCAAGGTATAAGACAGTTCTTGCAGCATGGGCGAGACAATGTATCATCACATAGCTCATAGTGATGGTTGTCGGTTAGAGAATCTCCCAAACAGAGTTTATTTTGTATTTTTACATACAAACTGAGTTATATTGTATTTTCCAATACATTGAGTTGTTATCTAGTGTTTTAAAATATTTTATTCATATCGCATTATTGTTATTGCTTTTATATTTAAATGAGTTGAGTTGAGACGAGGTAAGTTGTTTCTTTAGTTCCAGTGCAAGCTTATGTCATGTTTTAGATTTCACCTTGCATGCTCGTACATTTCATGATGCAGATATAGGTAACCAGGATCATCAACCAGCGCTTCGTTGATCCAGTTTAGTTACAAAGTTGTTTGGTGAGCCTCCTTACTTTCGGAGGATCCCTCATTTATGTTTTATCATTTCAATTTTGTTATGAGGATGTCGTGGGTCTTTTCCTAACGTCCATATCAGTTAGTAGAGGCTTCATAGATAGATAGACAGTAGTTCATGAGTCTTTTCCTTTTCAAATGTTAATGTTCTAGACTAGAGTTGCCTCTTTGGATAGTAAATATTTTATTTCTAAAATATTCTGAGTGTACTTTTGAGACAGTTGAGTAAAGTTTATCTTTTGAGATTATTCTATGTTGAGTAAGTCTTCCGCTGAGAGTTGAGCCAGGATAAGGGTTCACTTGGGGACCGCAATGATTCTTGAGTGCCGACCACATCCAGGGTGTAGGCTCGAGGCATGACAAACTTGGTATCAGAGCACATGTGCTCTCAAGAGTCCTAGGATGTCTATGAAGCCATGTCTGTAGAGTCCTAGTTAACGGTGTGAAGCGTGTCACATTTATAATTAGGAGGCTACAACATTTAGGAACTACCTCACTTTTTTTATACTCTTTTCATGCGATAGAGTTTATCTATATAAAAGTTTCTTTCTAATTCATGCTTACACATATTTTTCAGATCATGCCTCCACGAAGAGCTGTCTGAGGTCGTTCTGCTAGGAGGAATGTTGAATATCAAGGGGTACCCAATGCAACAGAAGTGCAACCCCAAGGAGAGGTCACTAACGCTGAGTTCCGGGATGCTATCCAGATGTAGAGTCAAGTGGTGACCAACCAAGCTGGGCAACAAAGATGGGTTTGACAGGATGTGGCTGATACATCCAGGATCCGTGAGTTATTAAAGATGAATCCTCCAGGCTTCACCGGTTCAAGTATCACTGAGGATCCGAAAAACTTTATGGAAGAGCTACAAAAGGGTTTTGTGGTTATGCATGTGGCTGATGTTGAGTGAGGGGAACTAGTTGCATACCAACTGAAGGGTGTTGCTAGAGTATGGTACGATCAATGGAAGAAGAGTAGAGCTGAGGGTGCACCAATTGTGAGCTGGGCTGTGTTTGAAGAGGCCTTCATGAGGCGTTTCTTTCCCCGTGAGTTAAGAGAGGCAAAGGTAAGAGAATTCCTTACTCTTAAGTAGGAATCCCTGAGTGTGCATGAGTACAGCCTCAAGTTCACTCAAATTTCCCGCTATGCTCCGGAGATGGTTGCTGATATGCGGAGCAGGATGAGCTTGTTTATGTCTGGATTGTCTCGTCTGTCAAGCAAAGTGGGTAAGGCTGTGATGTTGATAGGGGACATGGACATAGCAAGGCTGATGATCCATGTGCAACGGGTTGAGGAAGATAAGTTGAGGGATAGAGAAGAGTTCTGAAACAAGAAAGCTAAGACAACAGGAAATGAGTCTGGGCAGAAAAAGAGTAATGCGAACCGGTCATATTTTCAACAGAAGCAAAAGGGACCTGCTCCATCATCTACTAGTGCACCTGCACCAAGGAACAGAGGTGAGTTTAAGAATCAAAATTCTCAGAATTTCAGAGCTAGACCTGCATAGTCTCAAAGTAGTGTGGCACAAGGAGGTAATGGGACTCTTGCATGTGCTAAGTGTGGTAGGAACCACTCAGGAACGTGTCGTGATGGCTCCACTGGTTTCTTCAAGTGTGGTCAGAATGGTCAGTTCATGAGAGAGTGACCTAAGAACATGCAATGTAATGGAAATAGGGGCAATAGAGCCCAATCTTCTTCAGTGGCTCCGCCAGACAAAGTTGCACCTAGAGGATCTACTTCAAGGACAGGCGGAGGAGGAAACCGCCTGTATGCTATCACCAGTCGCAAGAGCAAGAGAATTCGCCAGATGTTGTCACTGGTATGATCAAAGTCTTTTCTTTTGATGTCTATGCTTTGCTAGATCCAGGTGCGAGTCTATATTTTGTGACTTCATATGTGGCTATGAGGTTCGATATTATTCCCGAACAACTTCTTGAGCCGTTCAGTATTTCCACACCTACTGGTGAGTCTATTCTAGCTGAGAGAGTTTATCGTGATTGTGTCATTTCTATCAATCACAGGGACACCATGGATGACTTAGTCTAGTTAGATATGGTAGACTTTGATGTTATTCTAGGTATGGATTGGCTTCATGCTTGTTATGCCTCAGTCGATTGTAGAACTCGAGTAGTTAAGTTTCTGTTTCCTAATGAGCCAGTTATTGAGTGGAGGAGTAGTTCAGCAGTGCCTAAGGGTCATTTTATTTCGTACCTTAAGGCGAGAAAGTTAGTTTCCAAGGGGTGCATCTATCACTTAGTCCAAGTTAATGACTTTATTGTTGAGACACCACCTATTCAGTCAGCTCCAGTTGTAAGTGAGTTTCCAGAGGTCTTTCCAGATTATCTTCCCAGAGTCCCTTCTATGAGAAATATATCTTCCTGATACTCGTTCTATCTTTATTCCTCCATTTAGAATGGCTCTAGCTGAGTTGAAAGAGTTAAAAGAGCAGTTAAAAGTCCTTCTTGAGAAAGGTTTCATTCGGACAAGTGTCTCACCTTGGGGTGCTCCGGTCTTATTTGTGAGGAAGAAAGATGATTCTCTGAAAATGTGTATAGATTACCGTCAGTTGAATAAGGTTACTATCAAGAATAAGTATCCACTTCTGAGATTGATGATCTTTTTTATCAGCTTTAGGGTGCCACTTGTTTTTCTAAGATAGACCTCAGATCTTGCTATCATCAGTTGAGAGTAAGAGAAAGTGACATCCCTGAGACAGCTTTCAGGACCCTCTATGGTCATTATGAGTTTCTACTCATGTCATTTGGTTTGACTAATTCTCCTGCAGTGTTCATGGACCTTATGAACAAAGTATTTTACCCTATCTTGATATGTTTGTTATCATTTTCATTGATGACATTCTAATCTATTCGAGGAATGAGGAAGATCATGCTAGTCATCTCAGAGTAGTTCTTCAAACTATCAAGGATAGAGAGTTTTATGCTAAATTTTCCAAGTATGAATTTTGGCTTGAGTCTGTGGCATTCTTAGGCCATATTGTTTCTGGTGATGGGATCTGAGTTGACACTCAGAAGATTGAGGCAGTGAAGAATTGGCCTAGACCTACATCTCCAACTGATATTAGGAGTTTCTTGGAATTGGCTAGTTATTATAGAAGGTTTGTCGAGGGGTTTTCGTCTATTTTATCCCCTTTGACTAAGTTGACTCAGAAGACAACAAAGTTTCAATGGTCTGAAGCTTGTAAGAAAAGCTTTCAGGAATTGAAAACTAGGTTGACTACTGCCCAGTGTTGACCTTACCAGAAGGTACGCAAGGTTTTGTTGTGCATTGTGATGCATCCAGAGTTGGACTGGGTTGTTTATTGATGCAGAATGACAAGGTTATAACTTATGCCTCCAGACAGCTTAAGATTCACGAGATGAATTACCCAACCCATGATCTAGAGTTGGCTGCTGTAGTGTTTGCTTTGAAAATATGGCGTCACTATCTTTATGGTGTTCATGTAGATATGTTCACCGATCACAAGAGTCTTTATTATGTATTCAGTCAGAAAGAGCATAATATCAGACATAGGAGGTGGTCGGAGTTACTCAAGGATTATGATATTAGTATTATCTATCACCTAGGCAAGGCTAATGTTGTTGTTAATGCGTTGAGCAGATTGTCTATGGGTAGTACCGCCCATGTTGAGGAAGGCAAGAAAGAGTTAGCAAAAAATATGCACAGACTTGCGCGATAGGGAGTCCGGTTAATGGATTCCAATGAAGGAGGAGTAGTGGTGATGAATGGGGCTGAATCATTATTAGTGTCTGAAGTGAAAGATAAACAAGACCAAGACCCTATTTTTCTTGAATTGAAGGCAAATGTTCATAAGCAAAAAGTGATGACTTTTGAACAAGGGGGAGATGGAGTGTTGAGGTATCAAGGTAGATTGTGTGTACCAAAGGTGGATGAACTTCTAGAGAGGATCATGGAAGAAGCTCATAACTCCAGATACTCTATCCATCCGGGTTCTACAAAGATGTATCGTGACTTGAGAGAAGTCTATTGGTGGATTAGTATGAAGAGGGGTATTACAGAGTTCGTTGCTTAGTGCCCTAATTGCCAACAAGTTAAGGTAGAGCAGTAGAGGTCCGGTGGTATGGCTCAGAACATAGATATTCCGGAATGGAAGTGGAAGATGATTAATATGGACTTTATTACTGGTTTACCGCGGTCTCGCAGGCAACATGATTCGATTTGGGTGATTGTAGATCGAACGACTAAATCAGCCCATTTCTTACCAGTAAAAACTACTTTTTCAGCAGAGCATTATGCCAAGTTATATATTCAAGAGGTAGCCAGACTTCATGGAGTTCCGCTATCCATTATTTCAGATAGAGGTGCGCAAAACACCGCAAAATTTTGGAAGTCTTTCCAGAAAGGTTTGGGTTCAAAGGTGAACCTTAGCACTGCTTTCCATCCTCAGACTGATGGTCAAGCAGAGCGTACAATTCAGACTTTAGAAGATATGTTCAGGGCATGTGTGATCGACTTCAAGGGTAACTGGTATGATCACTTACCTCTCATTGAGTTTGCTTACAATAATAGTTATCACTCTAGCATCCAGATGGATCCTTATGAGGCTCTTTATGAGAGAAGATGTAGATCCCTTATCGGATGGTTTGAGGTTGGTGAAGCTGAGTTGATAGGACTAGACTTGGTTCATCAAGCTATGGAGAAAGTGAAGACTATTTAAGAAAGGTTGAAAATAGCGCAGAGTCGTCAGAAATCCTATACCAATGTTAGGAGAAGAGACTTAGAATTTGAGGTGGATGATTGAGTTTATTTGAAGGTTTAACCCATGAAGGGTTTTATGAGGTTTGGTAAGAAGGGGAAACTCAGTCCCCGATATATTGGCCCTTACAGAATATCCAAGAGGATTCGTAATGTAGCCTATGAGTTGGAGCTACCGTCAGAGTTTGCAGCAGTCCATTCGGTGTTTCACATTTCAATGTTGAAGAAGTGTATGGGCGATCATTCACTTACTATACCTACTGAAAATATTGGTATTAAGGATAGCTTATCTTATGAGGAGATTCCCGTTCAGATTCTGGATTGTCAGGTTCGCAAGTTGAGAACCAAGGAGGTAGCATCAGTCAAGGTTTTATGGAGGAACCAATTTGTTTAGAAAGCTACTTGGGACGCTGAGGAGGATATGAAGAAGAGATACCCACATCTCTTTTCTTCCGGAGAAACTCCAGACCAAGGTAACGACTTTTTGTAAAGCACTCTTATCATTGATATGTTGATTGTGTTAATTGCATGTTGGGTGTTTGAGCTGGGTCTTAAATGTTACCACCCTTAGTCTACTTAGAGTAATCTCATTCGAGGACGTATGTTTCCAAGGGGGAGATATTGTGATATCCCGCCTTATAAAGAGTTAAATTTAGAAAGAACTAATTTGGAAAGAGCCAAATTTAAAATTTTACAAGTTATGCTTAAGTTGTGAGTTTTAGGTCAACATCAAACGATCATAACTTTTAGTAAAGGATGAGTTAGGTGGCCCATAAGATGTCAAATGAAAGGTTAATGAATCCTCTTTTCAACGCCACCGAGTTTGCTAAGTTTTGAGTTCGGATGACGGAGATATGCCTGTTTGAAGTTAGCCTGTCCAGTTAAGGAAAGTTACCCAAATTAATGAGGGGTATATTGGTATTTTCCTTACCCCATCAGATTAAAATGAATTTAGTAATATTTTGGGGTCAAATCTGTTTCTGCCAACGTTTTGCTTGATAGTTCGGTAAATCAAGAAAGTGAACTTTTTGGTAACTTTTGTTCTCCTAAAGTGGTCAACTTTTTCATGATGTAGTGCTGCTCCTGGAGGTAAAACAACTCATGTTCCTACACTGATGGAAAATAGTGGTATGTAATCATTGCGCGCAGTTTATCGTCTTGTATTTGTTGTGAAGGAATCCATTTTCTCCACAATGCATCCATACTTTCTGGATACAGATGGGAGAATGAATTTGAATACATTTGGCTTCGCTGGTGTCTGTTTTGATTATCTCCATTTCTTTATTAAAACAATTCATTGTTTTTTCATTTCTTTTCAAGGATGCTTTCGTTCCATTTAACTATTCGCTCATGTACATCATTCTTGGTAAAAAATAGTAGTAAATTATTACCCACGTTGTGTATCTGTTTGTTTGCTCCAGTTAATATGTCTTCTGAAGTGGATGTCACCTTTGCTGCTGTGCTAGCCGATGATTCTGATTCTAACCTTCAAAGGAGGATAAAAGGGAGTGAGTTTCTTCTCATTCATTCAATTATATATTTTCTTCTCACGGTCAGCAAGTTTATCATCCAAATAAAATAAAATAAATTCATGCAGTTCTTCAAGTGCTTTCAAATTTGAAGTCATTGAGGGAAGAATGCCTGATACGTAAGGATTACGTTGATCAACTTAAAAGGGATTTGGATTCATATTATGGAGACAATGATTTTCTGAGTGATTCTACCATTGACGTGTTGCTCGTGGTAATTTTTTTAAACTCAAAAGTAGTCTAGACTCTGAACCCTTTCCCTTCTCAAGTTGCATTTTTTCATTTCTATACATGTGGGTGATATGTGACCTTACTTACTACTGGTGTTTCCCCCTCTTGATCTGATTAAAATTATTGATGCATTATTAAAGCATAAACCATGGACAAACACTTTAAAGTTCATGTTTTTCTCTATCTCTTTTCTATCCTTACCTTTTCGTACACTGATGCTCGGCTCATATTGTATTGCTTTGACGGGATTTCAGACTTGCACACACGATTTAATCCCATTAAGTTCTCAAGTTCCAGTTGGTGCTGACACCATTCTTGAGTATATGGCTGGTCATGACATGGTATCCTGAAATTACAGTTTAAAAGATGTTTTTCTCTTACTATGCAACTGTGATGCTTATTTCTATTATAACTAACTTGCTTGCAGCTCCAAAGTGCGAGCTCTGTTCTGTCTGTAATGTCTCTTTCCCCCCAGGAGAATGAACATGTCGTTGATATGGTGTAAGTAAATAACTTTTTGTCTAAATAATGTTTACTTCAATCGTCGATCATTGTATTTTTCTCTATTTAGTAGTTTTTGATTGATGTTTTTTTTTCTTATTTATTATCATTTCATTTTTTTTATATTTATCAAAGAGAATTAACAAGTTTGATTTGCTGAAAGAGTTGTCTGGAGCATACTTAGTCTAGGAAAAAGTAATTGTAAAAAGAAAGCATCTGTTGTTCCTCTTTCACTTTTAATTTCTTCTTTCTTTCTTTAAATCTCAGCTTTGTGCGTCTTAACCTAAAGTTATGCACCTAATATCTTTTCTTTTGAGGGGGAAACTAAAACAATTTCTACTAACGTTTTACTTGATAGTTCAGTAAATCAGAAAGTGAACTTTTTGGTAACTTTTGTTCTCCTAAAGTGGATAATTTTTTCATGATGTAGTGCTACTCCAGGAGGGAAAACAATTCATGTTCCTGCACTGATGGAAAATAGTGGTATGTAATCATTGTGCACAGTTAATCTTGTTGTATTTCTTGTGAAGCAATCCATTTTCTTTGCAATGCAATCATACTTTCTGGATACAGATGGGAGAATGAATTTTAATCTATTTGGCTTCCCTAGTGTCTGTATTGATTCTCTCCATTTCCTTGTTAAAAAGTTCATTGTTTTCCTGTTATTTTCTGATACAGGTTACCAAGGATGTGTTCGTTCCATTTAACTATTCGCTTATGTATATCATTCTTGGTAAAAAATAGTAGTAAATAATAACCTGTGTTTTTGATCTGTCTGCTTGCTCCAATTAATATGTCTTCTAAAGTGGATGCCACCTTTGCTGCTGCGCCAGCCAATGATTCTGATACTAGCCTTCAAAAGAGGATAAAAGAGAGTGAGTTTCTTCTCATTCATTCAGTTATATATTTTCTTCTAACAATCAACAAGTTTATCATCCAAGTATAATAAAATAAATGCTTGCAGTTCTTCAAGTGCTTTCAAATTTGAAGTCATTGAGTCAAGAATGCCTGATGCATAAGGATTACGTTGATCAACTTAAAAGGGATTTGGATTCATATTATGGAGACAATGATTTTCTGAGTGATTCTACCATTGACGGGTTGCTTTTGGTAATTTTTCTAAGTCAAAAGTAGTCTAGACTTTGAACCCTTTCCCTTATCAAGCTGTATTTTTCTTTTCTATATATGTGGATGATATGTGACCTTACTACAGATGTTTCCCCCTCTTGATGTGATCAGATTTATTGAAGCATTTGTATTGCGTAAACCACGGACAAACACTTTAAAGGACATGTTTTTCTCTGTCTTTTTTCTATCCTTACCTTTTATCGCTCTAATGCTCGACTCATAGTGTATTGCCTTGATGGGATTTCAGACTCGCACACACGATATGGACCCATTAAGTTCTAAAGTTTCAGTTGGTGCCGATGCCACTCTTGAGTATATGGCTGGTCATTACATGGTATCCTGAAATTACAGTTTAAAAGATTTGCCCTTACTATGCAACTATGATGCTTATTTCTATTAACTTACTTGCTTACAGCTCCAAAGTGCAAGCTCTGCTTTGCCTGTGATGTCCCTTGCCCCTCAGGAGAATGAAGGTGTCATTGATATGGTGTAAGTAAATAAATTTTTATCTAAATAATGTTTGCTTCAATCGTAAATCATTGAATTTTTCTCTATTCAGTTAGTTCTTAATTAATTAATTTTTTTCTGATTTATTATCGTTTCATTTTCTTATATGTATCAGAGAAAATTAACAAGTTTTTTCTTATTGGTAAGTAAATTTTTTATTTACCAAAGTGAACATTACAAATCATCAAAGCAGCATGCTTGAACAAGTAGCCCCAAGCTCTACTAAGCATCACAATCTAATAACTATCCCTACGTAAGTTTTAGCAATACCAGAGATATAATTGAGTTCTTGCAACCTACTACCTAATTTTTATTGTTGAGATCCTCTACCGTGCACGTCTTGTATAATCTGTCTAATGATGATGGTCTCCGCATGTTTTTGTTTATGTTGAAAAATTTTGCAATTGCGTTCCATCCATAAAAAAATGAATGGTTCCTGCCAAAGTCATCCTATATACTTGTGCTACACTATTTCTACCTTTCATGTGTTTTAAAGCCCATTGTACTTCATCATGCCATCTTAGACCATGTCTTTTGATTCCTTGCCCTGCTAGGATCTTAGTCCAAACTCCTGCATAGAACGAGCATTCAAAGAATGGGTGATCAATGTCTTCGTCTTCCTCTTGACACAATGGCCATGTCATGGTAGTTGTTAGCTCCCATTTTGCCAATCTGACCTTTGTTGATAATCTCCTGTTTAGTGCAATATATAGTATGAATCTCCATTTAGGTGCTCCGTTATTTTCCGAGATCAACTTCCTCCATTCTACTTTTCACATATTTCCTCTTATCTTCTCATAGACAGCCTTAATAGAGTACTTCTCCATATTCAGCAATGTATGTTCATTGTATCCTGCATTTTGGAGATGTTTGTGCGGCCTTGAGGATTCTCTGTACCACAGCCAAGAGGCTTGTTTGGACTGGATGCCCCATACTCCCTCTTGCCCATAGTAACTATGTATCCATTCTACCCATTGCTTGTCCTTCTTTTTGCAAAATTCCACTGTAGTTTCCCTATTGCAGCATTGTTCATGGTGTACATATCCAAAAAATTCATTCCCTACTAGCCTTTGGCCAACATAGCACATAGCTTCTCCCAGGCAACAAGTGTTTTTTTTTGATATCTCAACATTCCCTGTCCATATAAACCAAGAAAATACTTTCAACAGTGCGGATAATTTTCTTAGGCACGGCAAAAATTTGTGCCCAGAAGATCGGAATGGCAAACAGTACATTCTTAATCAATTGAGCCCTTCCAGCATATGATAAGAATTTGGTAGTCCAGCTAGTAACTGTGCTCAAAATATTATCAATCAGTGGTTTGCATTGGAGTATAGACATTCTATTGTTACTCAATCAGTCAATTGTACCCCAGGTATCTAAAAGGTAGTTCTCTTTTAACAAATTGCAATTCCTGTAGTATTTAGTCTTGGACAGCTTGCTTTACTCCTCCAAAGTAAACATTACTTTTATCTACATTAGCAACCAAACCTGAAACCTAAGAAAACAACATAAAGCACTTTTGTAAAGTCATCTCACAGATTTTATATCTCCCCTGTAAAACATCAATAAATCATCAGCAAAGCTAAGTTGAATAATTCTATGCTTCTTACACCTGTGATGGTGATGGAACTCAGAATTGGTATGTAAACTTTTTAAAGCCCTTGTGAGATAGTCCATGACTAGTACAATTAGGAAATGTGACAAGGGATCCCTTGCCTAACTCCTCTCTTAGCTTGGAAGGGCTTTGTTGTTTTCCCATTGACCTGAAATGAGTAGGATACAATGGTAACACACAAGGGCATCCTTACATGCAATGTGGAGAAAATGGATTCCTCTCATCTCATATAATATTTGCTCCAAGATTCTTCATATCCACCTTTACCATACATCTTGTAGAAATGCCTTTCCTACCATAGCCTTTCACTTTGTTGAAAGAGTTGTCTGGTGCTTACTTAGATAGACTAGGAAAAAGCTAATCGTAAAAATAAAGCATCTTTTCTCTATCACTTTTAATTTTTCCTTTTTTTCTTTAATTCAACAGCTTTGACAGTCTTATGTTCAAGTTATGCACCTAATTTCTTTTCTTTTGAGAGGGAAACTAAAACAATTTCTGCCAACGTTTTGCTTGATAGTTCGGTAAATCAGAAAAGTAAAAACTTTTTGGAAAATTTTATTCTACTTAAGTGGACATTTATTTTCATGATGTAGTGTTGCTCCTGGAGGCAAAACAACTCATGTTCCTGCACTGATGGAAAATAGTGGTATGTAATCATTGTGCACAGTTAATTGTGTTGTATTTCTTGTGAAGGAATCCATTTTCTCCACATTGCATCCTTACTTTCTGGATACAGATGGGAGAATGAATTTGAATACATTTGGCTTCCCTGGTGTCTGTATTGATTATCTCCATTTTCTTATTAAAAAGTTCATTGTTTTTCATTTCTTGTCCTGTTATTTTCTAATGCAGTTTACCAAGGATGCTTTCGTTCCATTTAACTATTCGCTTATGTATATCATTCTTGATAAAAAATAGTAGTAAATAATAACCTGTGTTTTCGATATGTTTGCTTGCTCCAGTTAATATGTCTTCTGAAGTGGATGTCACCTTTGCTGCTGCGCCAGCCAATGATTCTGATTCTAACCTTCAAAGGAGGTTAAAAAGCAGTGAGTTTCTTCTCATTCATTCAATTATGTATTTTCTTCTCATGATCAGCATGTTTATCATCCAAATATAATAAAATAAATACCTGTAGTTCTTCAAGTGCTTTCAAATTTGAAGTCATTGAGGCAAGAATGCCTGATGTGTAAGAATTACGTTGATCAACTCAAAAGGGGTTTGGATTCATATTATGGAGAGAATGATTCTCTGTGTGATTCTACCGTTGACGCGTTGCTCGTGGTAATTTTCTAACTCAAAAGTAGTCTAGACTCTGAACCCTTTCCCTTGTCAAGCTGTATTTTTTCATTTCTATATATGTGGATGATATGTGACCTTACTTGCTACAGATGTTTCCCCGTCCTGATCAGATTACAATTATTGAAGCATTTCTAAAGCTTAAACCATGGAAAAACACTTTAAACTTCATGTTTTTCTGTCTCTTTTCTATCCTTACCTTTTCTTGCTCTGATGCTTTACTCATAGTGTATTGTTTTATCCGGATTTCAGACTCGCACACACAATATAGACCCATTAAGTTCTCAAGTTCCAGTTGGTGCTGATGCCACTCCTGACTATATGGCTGGTAATGACATGGTATCCTGAAATTACAGTTTAAAAGTGCTTTGCTCTTACTATACAACTGTGATGGTTATTTCTATTATTAACCAACTTGCTTACAGCTCCAAAGTGCAAGCTCTGTTCTACCTGTAATTTCCCTTGCCCTCTAGGAAAATGAAGGTGTCGTTGATATGGTGTAAGTAAATAACCTTTTGTCTAAATAATGTTTGCTTCAATCGTCGATCACTGAATTTTCCTCTATTCAATAAGTTTTTAATTGATGTTTTTTTCTGATTTGTGATCGTTTCATTTTCTTATATGTACCAGAGAGAATTAACAAGTTTGATTTGCTGAAAGAGTTGTCTGGTGCATACTTAGATAGTCTAGGAAAAAGCTATTCGTAAAAATAAAGCATCTGCTGTTCCTCTTTCACTTTTAATTTCTCCATCTTAGGTTCAAGTTATGCACCTAATATTTTTTCTTTTGAGAGGGAAACTAAAACAATTTCTGCCAGCATTTTATTAGATAGTTTGGTAAATCGGAAAAGTGAACTTTTTGGTAACTTTTGTTCTTCTAAAGTGGGCAATTTTTTCATGATGCAGTGTTGCTTCTGAATGCCAGGGACATATTTCACCTTCAAAAACTAGGTAGTATTGATGCAAATGAGATGAAGGAGTCGAGACTTGAATCGCTTACTGCTAATTTACTTCGCATGGGAGTAACAAACACCAACGTTTCCAACGATGATGGAAGAGAGGTTGAATTGAAATATTTTACAATCTTCCCTTCCGAACTAGGGGTGGACATTTGTTAGTATTTTAATTATATATGTATGTTATTTATGTAACTATATATTTCGGTGTGGTATTTGGTTTTTAGAGGTGACAACATTTGTTAGTATTTTAATCATATATGTATGTTATATATGTAAATACATATTTTGGTTTGATATTCGGTATTTCGGTATATCACCTCTAAATATCGAATACCATAATGAATATCAAAGAAAGTTTATATCATATACCACATTAAATATCATAATACCAAAATTATGGTATCAAAAATTTCAGTACTGTATGGTAATTCGGTATAATACAATTCCATGCCCATCCCTATTCGGAACTGGATGCATTTTTATTTTTATATTATCTTTTCATATGGAGGGACAATGTTCAATTTTATTCTCCATTACATTTGTTTTCTGTAGTAGGTCTTTACTAATTTCATTGAGCAACAATGTCATGATTCAAAATTCCATTAGGTCGTGAGAGAATCTATTACCCAATAGACGAATTCTGTTCTTTTATTATCAATTAACAATTTAACTAATGTGGAAAGAATATTGAATTAAGAAAATAACTCGTATAAGTGCGGAACAAATGAGTAAAATTCAAACTACCCAAGGGCTCGGTGACACCAGTACAAGAGCATCCATGAATACGAAACAAGTCTGAAAACTAAAAAAAAATCTCTAGAAGGAAATAAGATAGAAAATAAACGAGTCTCTAGAATCCAGTATTGCTGAAAAGAAAGCAGTTCACCCTGAATTCCAACAATCACCAACCTCAATCCCAACATGAAGAGAAAGCAGTTCACCCTGAATTCCAACAATCACCAACCTCAATCCCAACAACAAGTCAAGTACCACTAGTACCTTGCTTAGTTCCTGCACACAAAAAGGGTGCAAGACGTATATAGTGAGCATGGAAAATACGTGTACTAAGCAAACTTTGATTTATAATCCTTCCTAGAAGCGATAACAAGATGTATCCTAAAAGTTTCTTTCTCGATAAGTATAATTAAGTCATAAAATAAATCACCTCGACATAATAATTAGAACATGTGTTTTTCCAAAATAGACTAGTTGCACCACTAATAATATCACAACATATCTCAAATGTATCAAGTCAAATCAGTACCATAATCATCTCAATAACACAATGACAAATCAATATGAAATGCAATGTAGATGAAGTGTAATGCAATGCAATGCACTGACCATAAATCGGTATACATCCACTTCCTCTATCAGATAGCCGGGACCCATGGGGGACTCATGAGGTCCATATACCTGCCGAAACCATATTTCATCAGTATAATAAAACTCGCAAGAACCATTTCCCATCGGTACAATAACACTCACCGAAACCATTTTTCATGACTTTGCATGATGTCACTTGCCGGAACCATTCCTATCGGCATAATACAAATTTGGATTTCATCAATAACTCAATGGACAATACCAACCAATAATTATCATGCAACAATAAGAGTGATATGAATATATATGAACAAATGTATAATATAAGTTCATCAATCGATCGTACAACTAAGGATCATCTATCACAATCAAGTTTACATAATTCACAAATCTCAACAATTCAATCATATAACAACGCATGGGATACTATCAATCAATAATCAATTTCATGTAAATTTCTCCATATTATGACACTGGGACCCATAGAAATGCTCGTTATCTCATTTATATGGGCACCTATTACTACTCAGTACCCTTATATTAATTTATTTTATAAAACTAACACTTCAAGAAAGTAAGAATCTCTACTTGCCTCAAATCGAAGCCCAAGTGTCAATTTATGAATTTACCTTTTCTTAACGCTTTCAAACAATTAAAATCTGTTTAAATATATAGTTTCCATAAGAATGTGAATCCAATGACACTCCTATCAATATAAACTCGAACATCAAATTTCAACTAACACGAATCATTATTTGATCCCAAAATAATATTTTATTTTAAAAACCCTAATCCATAAACTACTTTGCCAAATTATAATTGCTGAATGATGAAATTATAACAATTGCAAAGCCTAATCCCAAGCACGTAAAAAATACTTCACTTCTGAGCAATTGCAGACATAAAATACTACTAACTTTCACCCAACTATCATTATTGTCTAATGATTGGTAATCATTACATATGCCATAATTCCTATATCAATTCATACAAATACTAAAAAGACACTAGAAAGATTAATTATGCATATGATCTCCACCGCCTAAAGTCCACTCACCCTCACCACGATATTAATATAATCATAGAAATAAAACCAATTAAAGTATCTAACATTCAGTTCTCGAGGACTTTGGTTGAACGCCTTAGGGTTAATGAGTAATGTTGTAACATTCGTGTTCCTGTTCAGCCGCTTCTAATTAATAACTACTAATAATATTATTTTAACAAGTTAACCCCGTTTTACTTAAATCCATTCTAGTACATGAGTCACCTGAAAATAATAATATTAAATAAATTATGGATTTAAACCATTAACCATCTATCAAATTAGTTGTCTAAAATAACTAAAATTTCAAATAGACCTTTGGAATTTGTTTGAAAATCCATTAAAACAAAACAAACATGAAAATTCTCTAAAATTCATGTTTCGGATATGTTGGGAACATCAAAATAGCACTCCCAAATACCCAATGATCCTTAATATCCATCCATGTAAGTCATAAATCACATATAAAAATTACGAGGAGTGTTAAAAATGGAGGAAACAAGTAAAATTCATAAAACGACTAGGAGGATTGTTACATCATCCACTACTAAAACACACGTTCGTCCTCGAACGTAAAGAGAAAAAAAGTACCTTGACTGTCAAGAAAACTTAGGATATCTGCTCTACATGTCAGACTCAACCTCCCAAGTGGCTTCCAACATCGGACGATGTCCCCACTGCACCTTCACATATGCAATATCCTTGGATCTTAACTTCCTAACATGTGTATCCAGAATAGCCATGGGCTCTTCCTCAAATGTCAAATTTTGATCCAACTGCACCAAGTCCTATTCAATCACATGGGAACCATCACCACGATATTTCTTTAACATCGAAACGTGGAAAATTGGATGAAAACCTGATAAGTCTGGGGCATAGCCAACTCATAAGTAACCTCCCCAATTCGTTGGAGTACCTCAAATGGACCAATGAATCTAGGGTTGAGCTTGTCCTTCTTCCCAAACCTCATAACATCCTTCATGGTCGATACCTTCAACAAAACCTTCTCTCCAATCATAAACTCAAGATCACAAACTTCCCGATTCGCATGACATTTTTGTCTACTCTGATTTGTGAGAAGTCTATCCTGAATCAACTTGAACTTTTCTAAAGAATCTCTCAACAGATCTGTACCATAAGGTATGACCTCAAGTGCATTGAACCAACCCACTGGAGAACGAAAACTTCTACCATACAAGGCCTCAAAATGGCCCATCTAAATGCTAGAATGATAACTATTGTTATAAGCAAACTTAGATAATGGAAAAAATTGATCCCGATGACCACCAAAATCAATCACACACACCCATAGCATATCCTCCAATACCTGAATAGTCCGTTCATGTAACACATCAGATTCGAGAAAGGGAAAGATAGTAGTTTCTAGCAGTTCATGGTGCCATCTGACGGAGGCCAACCACGGCCTGTGAAGTCAACCATGGACCGTGGGAATGGTCCATGGATTTGCTAGACAAACTTGCCTAGAAAGAAGGAATCACGGCCAGACTAACGGACCATCGTGGGATCCACGGTCCGTGGTCCAGACCCTAAATTTCCAGCTTCTAACGCCAGACGACGGACCGTCGGTCAAACCACGGTCCGTCGATCAAGGTCCGTGGGTCAACAATAATTTTTAGGGGTAGTTGGGTCTTTTTCTAATTAGTCTAGCCTAATACTATATCGTTTTGCTCCTGCCTAAAACCCCTATATAAGTGTTTTAACTCTAAAATTTCCCCATTGAAAGTCATTCTCTCAAATTCACCAAAAGAAATCAAGTTCTTCCTCCCAAATAATTCTCCAAATGGGATAGAGGTCTAGGAAAACTTTTCACCGCATCCGTCTTCTTAGGATCTACCTCGATACCCTTTTCAAAAATAAAGTACCGAAGAAAAGCCATGGACCTTAACCAAAACTCACACTTACTAAACTTTGCAAAGAGTTGTTAGTCCTTGAGGACTTGCAACACAATCCTCACATGATCGGTATGCTCATCGTCGCTCCTTGAGTAGATCAAGATGTCATCGATAAACACAATCACAAACATATCTAGGTATTGTCTAAACACCTATTAATCAAATCCATAAATGTGGGTAGGGCATTAGTCAAGCCAAAGGACATCACTAAAAACTCAAAATGAGCATAACGAGTTCGAAAAGCCATTTTTGAAATATCATCTTCCTTTACCTTCAATTGGTGATAACCCCACCGGAGGTCAATCTTAGAGAAGTAACTTGATCCTTGTAGTTGGTCTAACAAGTCATATATCCTCGGAAGAGGATACTTATTCTTATTGGTAACCGTGTTCAATTGCAGAAGTCAATACATATACGGAGTTTCCTATCTTTCTTTAGAACAAATAATACTGGAGCTTCCTATGGAGAGACACTCGGGTGGATGAAACCCTTATCCAAAAAATCTTTCAATTGCTCTTTCAATTCTTTAAGTTCTGCCGGAGCCATTCGGTAAGGAGGAATAGAGATACGCTGCATATTTGGGAGAAGGTCAATACTGAAGTCTATTTCCCTTTCGAGAGGAATGCCAGGTAGATCATTTGGAAACACTTCTGAAAACTCATTTATAACGGGGACCGACAGATGAGTCAGGGATTTCGACTCATTTAGGACTTATTATTCAAGGATTTAGTGTCCTCAATGCCTATTTTATGCTCATAATTGATGTTAAAAAATGATATGCAGCAATGAAGGCTAAAGAGGAAGGCAAGGACATTACGAGGCAAAAAGGAGCGAAAAAGCTGAAAAAGTTGAAGGAAAAAAAAGTTGGTACTCGCCAAAGCCACTCGACAACTCATCGAGTGGACCTTCCGCTCACCTAAATTTCCAGCATGCCAGCCCATGGATAAAAACCAACTTGGTGAGCAGACAAGTGATTCAGTAATACGTCGAAGAGATCGGCGATGACGACCTGGCTCGCCGAAAGTTACAGAAAATTTATTGAAAAAGCCACGCTAAAAAGGTGAGAAGAGGAGTACTCGGCGTATCACCGACCAGTTTGGCGAATTCGACTTACTTCACCGAGTTGACTCTGTGCTGAAATTCTGGGAACATATATATGCAATTTTCAAAAGAAGAGAAGGAGTTCTCACATTGTTTACTTCTGGGCTTTTGAGTTTTTACATTCTAGAACATTGTTTTGACATTTTAGAGTAGAGATTTAGAGGTTCTGAGATTTTTCGCTTAAATTTCAGCATTTAGAGATTGCAGATTGTTGTCAAATCAGATGGAAAACTTCGTTGGTAACGATTTCTTGTTTTTCACTATGCTTGGCTAAAACCCCAATCCTTGTGGGTGTGATTATGTAGCTGAATGTTTTATTTAGCTAATGGGTTTTGTTAGTTACTTATTTTATTATTTTTTTGAAGTGGGTTCAATTAATTGCTCATATTTTAATTGAGGAATTGTAGTTGTAAATGAAATTCTAGCTTAGTTTTCTATACTTGCTTGAGAAAGGGGTATTAGAGTCGAATAATTGATTGATAGTTGTATTGATTGCATCTTTAAGAATCTAGCTTGAGAAAGTGGGTTTGATTGCATTCTTACAAATCTAGCTCAAAAGAGTGGATTAATTAAGGAATCCGGGTTGCTCAATTGTATTTTGCTAGTGAGGTTCGAAACAAGTTGGTTGAATCACAATAGTTGATTCAGAAATGGTTATTGCACCCAAAACCTAGCCTACCCACTAAGATTCAACACCTTTGAGTAATTAATAATCACCCATTATGCGAAATTAGCATTCAACTTATCACACTCCTAAGGAAAACTCTCTACTTGTTTACTTCCCTTCTTTTTAGTTGTCGGAAATTGGTTACCCAAATCCCCCATTTGATCTTAATCAGCAAAACCTTGTGATTTATTTTAATGTTGCGAAACCTTTACTTCTACAAATGATTAGGACATAATTTTACTTCTTAATCAAATTCTCTACTGTATCTCTCCCTGTGGGATCGAACCCAACTCTTCATTGGGTTTATACTTTTTAGCAACCGCCTATAGTTAGAATTGGATAGAGTGTAGTTGAGCGTTATCAAAAATGGCGCCGCTGTCGGAGAGTGGTGTTTAGAATTCTTTTATTGAAGTTTAGTCGTGAATTGATTTTGTTGTAGTTGAATTGTCTTATTTGTGTTCTTTGTTGGCTGCCATAAAATAGCTGAAGAGATGAGTGTAAATGGGAGTAATGCCAGCCAATTTGGGAACAACGATGATATCAGGAATTGGCATGATGTCAATGAGGATCATTTGGGAAGTGCGGGTGCTATTCGATTGCCTCCGACTGTGGGCAATGCAATATTTCATGTGACCAACACAATGTTGCAGCTGTTGAAAATGAAGGGTCTCTTTGGAGGACTCGCTCATGAGGACCCTCATGACCAAATACGAAACTTTGTGGATGTGTGTGGGCCATTTTCTTTCAAGAACATCACTAAAGAGTCAGTCCGACTTTGTTTGCTTCCCTTCTCTGTAATGGGGGAAGCAACTGTAACACCCCGTATCTGAAAAAGGAAAATGAAACAGATTTTGGAAAGTTGCAGGTGCCAGCCACGGAGGCCAACTACGGCCCGTGGGTAGGACCACAGACCGTAGTGTGGTCCATGGATTGGCCACCCTGCCAAGTCTTTTGAGGCTTAGGACCACGGCCAGACCACGGTCCGTGGTTCACTGGAACAAAATTGATTCTCTCACCATGAATGGCGGTCCACTAGGACGGACCGTAGGTCAGACCACGGTCTGTCGACTTGGGTCCGTCGGTGGAGGGCTGGCAGTTATTTTTAGGGGCAGTTGGGTCATGTCCTATTTAATTAACTCCTATACTACGTCGTTTTACCCTTCACTAAGACCCCTATATAAGTATTTTCAACCCCCAAATTAGCCCATTCACTTCATTCTTCCAAAATCACAAAAGAAGAGCTTTCAAAATATTTCTCTCTCTAGAAACTTGAAGAAGAATTCAACCTAGGGTTTCAAGCCAAGTCTCAATTCCTCCATTGAAGGCTAGTATTTGGACTCAAGGTATGATAGTTTTCATCCATGGATTCCTTCCATCCATGGAGTTCCCAAATTTCTCTATTTCCAAAGGTAGAATCCCCAATTGAGTTAGGGTTTTCTTCAATTACCATGAGTTCTTTTAATTATTGATTTATATGATTGAATTGTGATCTGTTATGCATGAATTGATGACATACTATAATTTTATAATGATTTCCCTCATGAACCCATGTAATCCCCTATGTTTTCAAGTTATGAATCATATGATGTGGAATTTGAGTTTAAAGGAAGTGTTTTATGAAATTAAGCATGTATTTCTAGCTTTACATGAATTTATAATGAAATCCATATCTAACCCATATTTTCTAAGCATTGATGATTGAAAGTGGGTTTTGAACCTCAAGAGGTAAATTATGGACTTATGCATTTTCTTATGAAATCTATGCAAATGTTTTAAGGGTGCTTTGAGAGTAAAGTACCAATTGATGAGTCTGAGATTCAGAATCATTTAGGGCTTTATTTGTATAGGTTTAGTGTCCTCAAATGCTTATTTTGTGCCAATAACTAATGTAAAACCCTTGATTTTCAGGATTATGGATTGAGGAACAAAGCAAGGACACTAAGTTGTAAAAAGGAACAAAGCGAGCTGAAAGAATGAAGAAAAGAGAGCCTGGTGATCGCCAAGTCCACTTGGCGAGTCACCGAGTGGCCATTCGACCACATAAAGTTCCAGTGTGCCAAGCTCTAAGGGTAAAAATCAAGTTGGTGAGAGAAAGAAGTAGTCTGTGAATCGCCGAGTGGTTCTGCGATGCAGTGATATATCGCCCAAAGTTACAGACCTTGAGGATGCTGAATGCCAAGGCAGAAGGGCGATGGAAATGACCAATGTGTGAGTTGCCGAGTGACTCTTCGCAGCACATTTTTGGTGACTATAAATACGTCCTTGAATATTTAGTTTAAAAAAATAATTTCATATCAATTCATATCTTAGAATCTATTATTTGAGTTTTGAACTGGGAGACAAGTTTTCTCTAGTTTTTCCTAAGCTTTGAAGAATTGAAGTTTTTCACTTTTGAGAAATTGGAAGTGGGTCTGTGATATTCTTCGAATTGGAGCATTGTAAGGACGAATCTACACTTACCCAGTTGATGGATAATCAATTTGGTAACTCTTTTTACCTTTTTATGATGTCTAGCTAAAACCCCAATTCTTGGGGTGTGATTATGGGCTGATTTAGCTTATGGATATTGCTAATTGTTAGTTTATTTGCTATTTAAAAGTGAGTTCAATAATTTATTGTGGGTTAATTTAAGAATTGTAGTTGCAAATGCGATTCTACCTTTGTGTTCTTCGCTTGCTCGAGAGAGAGGTTTTAGAACTAAGGTGTTTGATTGATGGTCTGTGGGTATTGGGTTGACCTGGGTTCAGCTCGAGAGAGTGAATCCTAAACCCTTTTCCACACATTCAGCTCGAGAGAGTGAATGGACTAAAGTGTGGGCAGTTCTTATTTTGCATGCTTGTTGATGTTCGAGAGAAATCAACTTAATCCGGGGTAAATTGTTCGAGAGAAAATTTATCTCCTCTATAGCCTAGCTTACTCACTAATATTTAGCCATTTTCTAATAGTTGCAAGTACCCATTCGTCTATAATAGCCTATAATCGAATCACATCCCAAGAACCCGTCTCATTATTGTTATTTCACATTGTTTGCTGCTGTTTGTAGTTGATAATTTCAAAACCAAAAAGCCCATTTGACATTCGTGTCACCCCCTGATTTGAATGATGTTTTTATTCGATCATTTTTATTCCTATGACTGATTTGAGCATATTCGTACTTCCTTATTGAATCTCACACATGTACCGCTCTCTGTGGGATTCGACCCCAACTCATTCAGTTGGGTTTTATACTGATTAACGACCGTTGATGCTTAGAATTGGATGAAGTGTCTTTGATAGCGTTATTCAATCACCAATGATGATGTTGTTGAAAGGATATTCTCATAAACATATAATAGCATGATGTGAAAGGTTTTCTCACATAGTAAGGATTATTAGGTTGAAAGGCTTACTCACCTAATTGAATCAAAGAGTAAGAGCTATCCTAATCAAACTAGCTTGGATTGGTTATCCTAGGAGGCCTTTCCATGGATAATAAGAACAAGTAAGAAATGACTATTCCGTGGGATTTATGCTTAGGACCGAGAGGATATTGAGATGGAAGCTCTCCCGTTAATAGAGGCTGGGTTTCTAGAAGCAATCTCCTTATCCCTTAACTATGTGCCCCCATAGGATGATTGTCTAGATAGACATTAGCTAGTGGATCCACTTAAGCTAGAAGTTCATGGTTCTACATTGCAAGTAGGACAACCCATTTCGGTGTGGGAGACACTGGGGATCATGTTATAGCTCATATGGTATCTATGTCGGTTAAGGATAATTCCCCACATTAATAATGAACTAAGGTTACTTCAAGAAGTATCACATATCAGTTCAAAGGTTTTAAAGATGATGTTAGCTTGCATTGACCTTGGTTTTATGACTTATGTTTTCTAACTCTCTTATATGATATTTTAGCTTGGTCAATTGCATGTCATGAAATGAAATGTCCCTTTTAGCATGTTTTATATTTTTATGTATGGCTATCATAATTGGTACATTATTTTGTACTAACACATACTATTGCCTACTTTTCCCCAAATGTAGGGTCCGATAGTCAGGTTTCCAGGTTTCGTGGCTAGTAGTTGAGTTCAAGATTTCCGAGCTTTGGTGAGTCCTCATTCTTCAAGTACGGAGTTAATTGTTTCACTTTCTTTCACGTATTTCTCTTTGGGGACATGATGTATGGGCTAGGCCAAATTTCATTCTATTGTATTAGATGGCTATGATGAGACAAGTGTTTTAGACTTCCTCTTTTCTATTTATAAAATGTTTTGGACTTGGACTATTGTTGTATTCTTATTGTTCTATTTCTTATGTTATGAGAGCTAAGTGTCTTGTATGGGGTCCTTCGGGGTTCTATACGCGATGTTACATCTAGGGGTTACCCCTGGGTCGTGATAAATTTGGTATCAGAGCACAAGGTTTAGAATGGTCCTAGGATGTCTCATAAGCCACGTCTGGTAGAGTCTTGTTCATAAGTGTGAATCGCGCCACATTTATGAATGAAAGGCTACAAAATGATTAGGAAACTCCACTTCTTTCATTACTCTTAAGTCGTGCGATAGAGTTTAACTCTATAAGGTCTCTCTCCTAATCCTTATTCGATGCTCTACAGGATATGGCTACTCGAAGAGCTTATGCTTGAAGGAATGCGAGGGAGAATGAGGAACAAGAAGCTCCTCCCCAAGGTCATCAAGTCCCGGTCGATCCTTTGGCCGAGAAAGTGTCGAATGCGGAGTTTAGGGCTGCTTTCAAGTGTTGGCTCAAGCGGTGACAGCCCAAGCCAATAGGGAGGTTGCGGTTCCCGTGAACCCAAATGTGGGTACGGAGGCTTCAAGAGTGAGGGACTTCACTAGATTTAATCATCTGGAGATTCATTGTTCTAAAGTTGAGGATGATCCTCAAGAGTTTATTAATGAGGTCTATAAGGTTTTGATGATCATGGGAGTTACATCGGTGGAAAAGGCGGAGTTGGCCGCTTATCAACTAAAAGGAGTGGCTCTGTAACACCCCATGTCCCCCTATCGTTTGTACGACTAAGTTCACATCAAAAAACCTATTACTCTTTTGGAGAATGAGGTCGTAATCGAAGCCTAAAGACCAAGGGTTCAAGTATATATACAATTAGCTAAGATAAGGTTAAAATGAATGATTTGGGAAGAAATGAAAATTTGAATCAAGTAAATCACCTATGTGCTTCACCTACTTGCTTCACCTACGTGCTTCACCTATATGCTTCACCTACTTGCTTCACCTATGTGCTTCACCTTTGTGCTTCACCTACTAATTCTTAATGACCAGCCAAAAGGACAAAGTAGGTGCATCACCTACTTGGACTTCTTGACCAGCTCAAAGGGCCAAGTATGTGGATCACCTACTTAGCCATTTTTGTAGCCCAAAATAGAGAGAAAAAGGGAGGCGGTGGAGATTCTTTTAAGCCAAAGGCTTGGCTGATGTTCTCTTATTATTTTACATACATAAATTCTATGATCTTTCTCAAGGGTTATCTCTTCACCTCTCAACTTCAAGCATCTACCTCAAATATCTAGGATTCTTGATGAAATCCTCCTCTTTCAAAGCCAAGTTTGAAGGTTAATTCAAGCCCTTGAAGGACTGCAAGTTAAGGTCTAAATATGCAGAAATTTAGGTAATATTTCTTCCCAAGTTCATCTCAATATATATATTTATATATCAGATTAGGTTAGATTTCTCTAGGTTATTTCCATGAAATTATAGGACTATGACCAGAAGCTTTAGTGATTATAATAAAAGGTTTGGAGCAGCCTAATATGGTGAATCTTGGAGCAGTATTAGGTGGATAGTTGGATTAATTTTGTGGTAAAGGACACTGTTTTATACCTATGTATGGTAGTAAAAGTGTTGTTTTGTAAGTATGGGATAGTTGGGTGTTGAAACACCATTTTTGAAAATTGTGGAGTTTAATGCCTGCTAGGTGTTCCACATAATATTGTACTGGTCTATTTCTTGACCTATTGACTCTATTGTGATGTAATCGATCTGTATATTTTATATTATAATTTATAGTGTTGGCTAGCCTTAATAGAAAGTTGTGTGAAGTGTTTTCAAGGAAGAAACGAAGGGTGTAGTGATGTACCATTTGAATTGAGGGTTGTGCTGTGTTTATTTATTTGTCTGGGAGTTTTGAAGCTCAGGCAGTGCCATGAGACCTCATGAGAAAGTCGTAAGTTGTGTAAAAATGTGAGAAGGGAATGTATGAAAGGAACACCCAATTGTAGAGGGGTTACGAGCATGCTGTCTGCCTATTGTTTTGGTAAGTTGAAGTGATCCAAGATTCTTAGTTAGCTGGAAATATTAGCTCTATTACTTGCCATTATTGTAGATTACCTTAAAGAAAAGTCCGAATCATGGTACTACATAATACTGTTCGTGAGACAAGGTATGTAAGGCTATTCAATTTGATATTCTTTGGCATGAAGTCCTATATTTTGTGTACCAACAAAGCAAGCTTTCTAAGTTATCCTTGTGGTTAGAGTTTATATGTTGTGATGGTGTATAATCTCTAATTTATTTAATATCTTTCTACTGCCATGGTTTCAAAAATGTGTCAAACTACTCCAATATGTGTTCATTATCCTATATCGATGTTGTAATACTTTCAAGTACAAGTATGATAAAAGTACTCTAAACAGTAAGTTTTATGAGTTATCCTCTGAATCAAATAAGGAGTCATTGAGCCAATCAGATCCTACATTACACCTGTTATGAGTTTTCATCGGCCGGATATATTCTGTCCATTATACAATTTATAAGTCTTTACATGTAATGTACACTTATCTCTTATTTCAGATCTGTCCATGTGCATCATTAGTTCACATATTTATGCACCTTTTTATTTGACATAGAATACTAAGTGTTAAGCTATCGTAACATGTTATACCATCCTTTCCTCTCCATAAGAGGAGTTGCACGCTTCCATTTGAAATGCATGTATGCAACCATTGAAAAGTTAAAACGTGTTTTAAATGAACCATGCAGCATGTCCAAATGCCCCGATTTTCCAAAAAAACCTTCATAGATTGTTTGTATATATTCTTTGTACCTAATGAAGCTCATTGAGTGATAAGTTCCTAAGTATTACATCGAAGTTACATTTTGCTTCCAATATCATTTTTGTTTCCTCAAGTATTTTAATCACATGTCTACATCACTGGTATATAGTCCTAAAGCTCAAAAGATTATGACCAGCAAAAGAACAATCTCAAAGATCAAATATACAAGGTAAAGTGAATCTATATAATTATGGGTGGCAGCTCAGGGGTTAAAATACCTAGCATGGGCCGATCTCAATCTATATAATTATGGATGGCAACTCAGTGGTTAAATTACCTAGCATGGGCCGATCTCAATCTATATAATTATGGGTGACAACCCAGAGGAAAAAGACTAGCATGGGTCAATCCTGATTTGTATATTTATGAGGACAGCATCCCAGGGGTTAAATGCCTAGCATGAGTCATCCTCTTCTACCAATGATCAATTGGTCACTTGTATTACATGCCTTACAAAGATTATAAAGCAACAATGACTATGAAAAAAATGTAATGTATAGTGATACAAGTATAGTAATATATCATGTGCCCAAGTGCTAATAGTCAATTCCACAGAAAATTGATAAACGTGTTGAGATTGGTAAAATATGGCATTGTAATCCTATAGGTTGTTCCTAGATTCCTGATGCCCCGGTTGCTCATGTGTTTATATGTTCTAATAGTTCACTTGTTCAGATGTTATCCATTCTAATAGTTCACGTGTCATGAGTTCACATAGTTACTTTGACGTGTCATCTATTCTCATAATTCACCTTTTCATATGTCACCTATTCTCATAGTTATCTGTTCGAGTGTCGCATAATCTCATAATTCACATGCCATTGCCTTCTTGTTAATGTGTTATATGCCCTTGATGGCTCAATTGTTTTTAATTACATTCTTACAGCTCACTTGCTTACGTGTGTGTCTCCTAGTCCACTTGCTTATATAACTACATGTCTCCAGTTCACATGCTTATATGGCTGTCTTATAATCCACTTGCTTATGTGGCTACATGTCTTATAAATCACTTGATCAAATGCTACATGTATTCACAACTCACTTGTCCTTATGTTAAATCCCATCTTGTTCTCCTCCACTTGTATGTTATAAACTCCATGTGGCTTATTAGTTCTTTTGCTATTATCCTTTCATTGCTTACTTGCTTAAGTGATACATACGTTATAATAAAGTATCATGATGAAATAGAGATATTTTCTTTAAAAGAAAAAGGGAATTTAATTATGTCTCATTTTATGCCGATTCATATGGTTTTGATACATGTATATGTGTTATCCTCTTGGGCAAGAAGAGGTAATTCTACTTAAATGATAATACGTTTTTGCAATAGATCTATAGTATGTTTGCGGTTTCCAAGTATTGCTACCCTAATATTTTGTATTCTCTTATATGATTTTTAGTAACTATCATGTTTTCAATTCGCTTTACATATGAGTACAAATTTCATATCTACTCACTTCCTTATGTCAGGGGCGCTACACTCACACTGCAGGTACACACATTTTAGATGGGAAGTTTCTTGGCGGGAACCCCTTGCAAATTTTTATCTAGAGTAGTGATACCCAATTCCACTAAGGGCCTTATCTTTTTCATATGATTTACATAGATGGTTTAAGTTACCTCGGGGCCTTGTCTCGAAATATTTATGGATCATGTCATATGTTAGAGGCTTCGTAGACTATGTCCAAATCAGGTTCATATAGTTAGAGTTATGTGTTCCATACTTCCCTATGGGTCCACTAAGATAGCATATGCGCTAATGACTTTTATACGTATAAAAGAATATCTTTGCATTCTAATTGATGATCAATGCATTACTAAATATCATTTGCTTCTGTCCCTTGTAGGTATGTTCAGTTAAGTGGTCCGCTCGGTCATGTGAGGTATCAAGTTAAGGCACCGAGTGCCGGTTCATCTCATCCAGGCTTGAGGCGTGACAAACTTGGTATCAGAGCATTAGGTTCAAATATCCTAGGGAGTCTATGAAGCCGTGTATAGTAGAGTCCTTTTTATTGGTGTGTTGTCGACCACATCTATAAGAGGGAGGCTGAACGGGCATTTAGGAAATGTTACCTTTCATTCATGTTCTAAATCGTGCAACAGAGCTATGTTTTGAAGAATCATTCTGTTCTGTGTGATTGAGCTTAGAGTGGTAAGTGAATATTATCTGATCAGGTCGTGCATATGCTAAGAATGTGAGCCATGAATTAGAATCTTAAGTCTCAAGTTTTTATTCACCTACTGAGGGAAAGATGATGAAAGTTTTAGTTTCTCTTAATGATATGAGACTCAAGAAGGAAATGAGTGTGAATTAGAGTAGGTATTACAAACAATGAGGTAATTATGAACTCAAGCTATTAACCAAATGTTAGAAAAACATTCAAAAAGGGGTAAGAATGACCTTAGAGGTTTGAGTCATAGTCTATGAAGTTAATACGAAACAATGAGATGAAAATAATGGGCTAGAAAGGAAAAGGTTTATATACTCTAATATGACTAATCCCCAAAGCTAAGGAGAATTAAGGTCAGATGATGATTGATTGGTTAGACATAAGCTATGCCAAAGGCATTATGCTAGTAAGTTTTAATTGGAAGAATTCTGTTAGATACTAAGTAGATAAGAATAGTGTTTGAGTGTCACAGGTCAAGTTCTTCAGTATGATAATGTTCCTTGTTAAAGGAGAAGAGTTGAGTATAGTTACTGAGAATGTTATTAAAAGTCACAAAAGTGAGGTAAGTTGTGCTTGTTAAAGGTTGTCTCATATGTTAAGTGAATAGGAGTAGCCTTATTTGTTATTTCTTATCTACTTATGGTACATTTATTGTGTTGCCCTTTGAGGCTTGTACGTGTGTGTTTCTAGTTAGTTGTTGGTTTAGATAGTTATGTTTACAAAGGAAACTCAACCAAAATATTTGAAAAGTTCTAAAGCTAAGAACTATTAGCTACAACACACATTAGAGGACGAATGATCCAAAGGCGGAGATGATGTAACACCTCATGTCCCCCTATCATTTGTACGACTAAGTTCACATAAAAAAACCTATTATTATTTAGGAGAATGAGGTCGTAATCGAAGCCTAAAGACCAAGGGTTCAAGTATATATACAATTAGCTAAGATAAGGTTAAAATGAATGATTTAGGAAGAAATGAAAATTTGAATCAAGTAAATCACCTATGTGCTTCACCTACTTGCTTCACCTATGTGCTTCACCTATGTGCTTCACCTACTTGCTTCACCTACTAAATCTTAATGACCAGCCAAAAGGACAACGTAGGTGCATCACCTACTTGGAATCCTTGACCAGCTCAAAGTGCCAAGTAGGTGGATCACCTACTTAGCCATTTTTGTGGCCCAAAATAAAGAGAAAAAGGGAGGCGGTGGAGATTCTTTTAAGCCAAAGACTTGGATGATGTTCTCTTATTATTTTACATACATAAATTCTATGATCTCTCTCAAGGTTTATCTCTTTACCTCTCAACTTCAAGCATCTGCCTCAAATTATATCTAGGATTCTTGAAGAAATCCTCCTCTTTCAAAGCCAAGTTTGAAGGTTAATTCAAGCCCTTGAAGGACTGCAGGTCAAGGTCTAAATTTGCAGAAATTTAGGTAATCTTTCTTCCCTATTTCATCTCAATATATATATCAGATTGTGAAAGATTTCTCTAGGTTATTTCCATGAAATTATAAGACTATGACCAGAATTCATGAGTCCAAGCTTTAGTGATTATAATAAAAGGTTTGGAGCTGCCTAATATGGTGAATCTTGGAGCAGTATTGGGGGGATAGTTGGATTCATTTGGTGGTCAAGGACACTATTTTATACCTATGTATGGTAGTAAAAGTGTTGTTTTGTATGTATGGGATAGTTGGGTGTTGAAACACCATTTTTGAAAATTATTGAGCTTTATGCCCGCTAGGTGTTCGACATAATATTTTACTGGTCTATTTCTTGACCTATTGACTCTATTGTGATTTAATCGATCTGTATATTTTATATTATAATTTATAGTGTTGGCTGGCCTTAATAGAAAGTCGTGTGAAGAGTTATCAGGGTAGAAATGAAGGGTGTAGTGATGTACCATTTAAATTGAGGGTTGTGTAGGCTTGCTACCCATATGTGTCTATTTATTTGTCTTGGTGTTTTGAAGCTCGGACAGTGTCGGGAGACCTCATGAGAAAGTCGTAAGTTGTGTAAAAATGTGAGAAGGGAACGTGTGAAAGGAACACCCAATAGTAGAGGGGTTACGAGTATGCTGTCTGCCTATTGTTTTGGTAAGTTGAAGTGATCCAAGATTGTTGGTTAATTTCTAATATTATCTCTATTACTTGCCATTATTGTAGATTAACACCTTAAAGGAAAGTCTGAATCATGGTACTACATAGTACTGTTCGGGAGACAAGGTATGTAAGGCTATTCAATTTAATATTCTTTGGCATAAAGTCCTATATTTTGTGTACCAACAAAGCAAGCTTTCTAAGTTATCCTTGTGGTTTAAGTTTATATGCTGTGATGGTGTATAATCTCTAATTTATTTAATATCCTTCTACTGCCATGGTTTCACAAATGTGTCAAACTACTCCAATATGTGTTTATTATCCTATATCGATGTTTTAATACTTTCAAGTACGAGTATGATAAAAGTACTCTAAATAGTAAGTTTCATGAGTTATCCTCTAAATCAAATAAGGAGTCATTGAGCCAATAAGATCCTACATTACACATGTTATGAGTTTTCATAGGCCGGATATATTCTGTCCATTATACAATTTAGAAGTCCTTACATGGAATGTACACTTATCCCTTATTTCGGATCTGTCCATGTGCATCATTAGTTCACATATTTATGCACCCTTTCATTTGACATAGACTACAAAGTGTTAAGCTATCGTAACATCTTATACAGTCCTAAAGCTCAAAAGATTATGACCACCAAAAGAACAATCTCAAAGATCAAATATACAAGGTTAAGTGAATCTCTATAATTATGGGTGGCAACTCAACGGTTAAAATACCTAGCATGGGCCGATCTCAATCTATATAATTATGGGTGGCAGCTCAGGGGTTAAAATACCTAGCATGGGTAGATCTCAATCTATATAATTATGGGTGGCAGCTCAGGGGTTAAAATACCTAGCATGGGTAGATCTCAATCTATATAATTACTGGTGGCAGCCCAGGGGCAAAATCCTAGCATAGGTCGATCCCGATTTGTATATTTATGAGGACAACATCTCCGGGGGTTAAATGCCTAGCATGGGTTATCCTCTTCTACCACTGATCAGTTGGTCACTTGTATTACATTCCTTACAAAGATTATAAAGCAACAAAGACTATGAAAAAAATGTAATGTATAGTGATACAAGTATAGTAATATATCATGTGCCCAAGTGCTAATAGTCAGATCCACAGAAAATTGATAAACGTGTTGAGAATGGTAAAACATGGCATTGTGATCCTATAGGTTGTTCCTACTTTCCAGATGCCCCGGTTGCTCATGTGTTTATATGTTCTAATAGTTCATTTGTTCAGATGTTATCCATTCTAATAGTTTACTTGTTCACGTGTCATGTGTTCACATAATTACTTTGACGTGTCATCTGTTCTCATAATTCACCTTTTCATATGTCACCTATTCTCATAGGTATCTGTTCGAGTGTCGCATAATCTCATAATTCACGTGCCATTGCCTTCTTGTTAATGTATTTTATGCCCTTGATGTCTCAATTGTTTTTAATTACATTCTTACAGCTCACTTGCTTACGTGTGTGTCTCCTAGTCCACTTGCTTATATAACTACATGTCTCCAGTTCACTTGCTTATATGGCTGTCTTATAATCCACTTGCTTATGTGGCTACATGTCTTATAAAATACTTGATCAAATGCTACATGTCTTCACAACTCACTTGTCCTTATGTTAAATCCCATCTTGTTCTCTTCCTCTTGTATGTTATATACTCCATGTGGCTTATCAGTTCTTCTGCTATAATCCCTTCATTGCTTACTTGCTTAAGTGACATATGTTATAATAAAGTATCATGATGAAATAGAGATATTTTCTTTAAAAGAAAAAGAGAATTTAATTATGTCTCATTTTATGCCGATTCATATGGTTTTGATACATGTATATGTGTTATCCTCTTGGGCAAGAAGAGGTACTTCTACTTAAATGATCATAAGTTTTTACAATATATCTATAGTATGTTTGCAGTTTCCAAGTATTGCTACCCTAATATGTTGTGTTCTCTTATATGATTTTCAGTAACTATCATGTTTTCAATTCGCCTTACATACGAGTACATATTTCATATCTACTCACGTCCTTATGTCTGGGGCTCTGCACTCACACTGCAGGTACACACATTTTAGATGGGAAGTTTCTTGGCGGGAACCCCTTGCAGATTTTCATCTTGAGTAGTGATACCCAATTCCACTAAGGGACTTATCTTTTTCATATGATTTACATAGATGGCTTAAGGTACGTCGGGGCCTTATCTCGACATATTTATGGATCCTGTCATATGTTAGAGGCTTCGTAGACTATGTCCAAATTAGGTTCATATAGTTAGAGTTATGTCTTCCATATTTTCCTATGGGTCCAGTAAGATAACATATGCGCTAATGACTTTTATAAGTATAAAAGAATAGCTTCGCATTCTTGTTGATGATCAATGTATTACTAAATATCATTTGCTTCTGTCCCTTATAGGTATAGTCAGTTAAGTGGTCCGCTCGGTCATGTGAGGTATCAAGTTAAGGCACCGAGTGCCGGTCCGTCTCACCCAGGCTTGAGGCGTGACAGGCTCAAATATGGTATAACCAATGGAAGGAAGGGAGACTGGAAGATGCAGGTCCTCTTTATTGGGAGAAGCTTAAAGCCATTTTTCTTGATAGGTTCTTTCCCCTTGAGATGAGGGAAGCCAAGGTGCTGATATACGTCTCAAATACACCTCATCAAATTCAAGGTGTAGACGATAGTTAATCAATAAAACACCGAACTAAGAGTTGGGGTCGAACCCACAGGGAGCGGTACGTGTTTAAATTTAGTTATGAAGTAAAAATGTGTTCTAATCGGTTATAGGAATGTAAATTGTCGTAAAGATGTAAACAAGTCTAAGGGGGTGACAACGAATGTCAGATGAGGGGTTTATATTGTCAGTTATCTGCTACAACACAATCAAACACGAGGGAAATAACAATATAGAAAAGAATTCTCGGGATGTGATCGATTATAGGCAAATTTCACTATACGGGTAATTGAAATTACTAACAAATAGCTAAATATCAGTGGGTAAGCTAGACCATAAGTAAAATAGTTTTCTCTCGAACAACTACCCCGATTCAAGTGATTTCTTTCGAACATCAACAAGCTTAGCAAATAAGAACAACCCACACCTTAAGTCATCCACTCACTCGAGCTAGATGGGTAGAATCAGATTTAGGATTTACTCTTTCAAGCTAAACCCATATCAGCCCGATAACTACAACCATTAATCGAATGCTTTGATTCTAAAACTTCTCTCTCAAGCAAGCCCAGAACTCTAGACTAGAATTTCATTTGCAACTACAATTCATATATTCATACACAGCTAACGATTAAACCCACTTCGATTCAGCATTTTAGTCAGTAAATAACAATACCCATAAGCTAATTCAACCGATAATCACATGATCACACCCCAAGAACTGGGGTCTTAGCTAAATATCATAAAAAGATAAAAACAGTTACCAACTAGATTAGCCATCAGCTGGGTAAGAGGATCCAAGCCTTTACAATGCTCCAAAGTGATTAAATTCAAAAACCCACTAGCAAATCCTCAAAATTAAGCTTAGAAATCCTCAAAGTCTACAATAAGAACTGAAAACTAAGAGAGAAATCTAATTCTAAAACTTGGGGATCAATACTATATAGGAACTCCTCAAAATTCCTTTTAAAGTCCAATTTATAGTTGCCTGCGTTTTGGCATGAAAGTCCACTCGGCGGTATAAGTCGCGCCTCACCGAGTGGTTCAGTGATCCGCCTTTTGTTCTCTTCCATCACCATTTTGCATTGGTCCTCAGCATCCCAGGTCCTGTAACTTTGGGCAATCAAAGTTGCCATCGCGGAGTTGATCGATGATTCCCCGAATGACCATTTCTGTCGCCAACTTGGTTCTTCCCTAGGGCTGGCATGCTGGAACTTTGGGCGAGCTAAAGAGCCACTCGGTGGTGTGCCGAGTGGTCTTGGCGATCACCAGGATCGCTTTTCTTCATTTCTTCAGCTTTTTTAGTTCCTTTTTATCCTGACATGTCCTTGCCTTCCTCTTTAGCCTTCATAGCTGCAAATCAACACTTTAATATCAGTTTAGAGCATAAATTAGTCATTTGAGGACACTTGTACAATCAAAACAAAGCCCTAAATGAGTCAAAATTTCGGACTCATCAACACCCCCAACTTAAACTTTTGGTTGTCCTCAAGTAAAACTTAAGATCAATCAGATCAACAAGGATGTTTACAAACAGTGCTGCATAAGACTCAATATAAATGCACACAATAAGGTTCAAACTACTCATGCAATGGTCAATTGTGCACTCAAAGTTTCAAATTGTAACTCACCATCATCAAGAGTACTCAAGCTCACAATGCTTGCTTCAAATGCAAGTTCAAGCTCAACAAAGGTATTCAAATGCCCTCACAACAAAGATGATTCCATATTCACATAACATTTCTCAACAATTTAAGGTTCCGAAATCACATACAACTCTCACACTCACAAAGATGAACACATGCATGACTCAACCCATAGGCTTGCCCTTATTTTCCAATCAACATTCATTTCAGCTCACTCAAGATCAAAAAGGTCCTTTTAAGGCTTCTAATGAGGTTGAGTGCAAATGTATGACAATTTAGGCTTAGTGACTTCTACCTTCATGAAGTATGGCTTGACAATCATTTTCTCCTTATCTTTCTCATTCAAGCATGATCATATTCCACCCCATTATTCAACTAGACATGAATCACCGGATACCCCTTTTTTTTGCTATTTTTACAACTTTATTTCACAACTTTTTCTCTTTTTCGGTCCTTTTCTTTTCTTTCTTCTTTTTCATTCCTTTTTCTCTTTTTTTTATATGGAGGGGTTCCATTATTTTCCAAACAATCCAACTCGGGGGAATATTTCACACTTCTTGATTCTCCTTCTTTTTCACCGCACCCCCAACTTAGGCTTTTGGCCTAAGTTGGCTATTCAAACAAACCATTCTTCATGAAAGCTATGGGTGCAGGGTTAAAAAGAGGTCACAGTTGTTCAAGTTTCTTCCAAGAAAAGGTTAGGCTCAAAAGGTGCCAAGCAAGGTTCACACTTCTCATAAGGTTGGCCATAAAGAGGTCTGTTGTCAAATTGGTTCACTCTTCAAAACTTTTGCCTAAGATCATTTCTATTGCTTGCCTCACTCAATCAACCAGACCAACGGGGCAAATTCTAGATGTCATCAAACATAATGTTCAATACGACCTCACCACACAAGGCATTGATACAATTATCAAGCAAGACTCTACATTTTCTAGCTAGCATGCAATGTTCATCACAAGATACTTAATCGACAATCAGCTAGTCACAACGAGATGCTAAAATTTCACATATTGTCTATGTAACTTAGTTTACCTCATCATAGCCTCACATTCATTTTGTTCAATTAAGAGCACTATTCAAATCATCGGTATTGACCACAACCGACACTCAAATTTGCAAGAGAATAGCCAAAATCACACACAAAAGAGGTGGCAACAATTTATAAAATCGGTTCAAAACTATTCTTATATTAAAACAATGGAGCACAATGTATCAACAACCAAGATATATATATAAACACCAATAGGTTCAAATATTCACAAAGCCCAAACCAAAAATACCCACAACACAGCCCAAAAGAGGTAGCCCGACACAGAGAACAACAACATAATGATCAAGCATTCGATTTAATCCACATATAAAGTCGGGGTTTAGAAAACCAACCTTATATGCCTAAAGTTTGTAAAGCTAGGCAAGCAACGAATCCAAAAATCCTCCCCGAGTAATTGATTACAAACAAAAAGGAATTAAACTAGTACAAAAGTAAGAAACTATGCGGTTGTGAAAGTTTGGAAGTCGAAAAGTATGAAATTAGGGAGAATTTTGAATTTAAAATGGTTTGGCCTTAATGACTCTTCAGTTTACGTCGCCGACCCACTCGACGATGCGCCAAGTAGAACTTTGGCTCGCCGAGTTTTACAGAACCTCCACCAAGTTGGGTGGTTCAAACGGCGGTCCAAGTCAGGCTAGCTGACCTATTCGGCGAGACGTCGACTGGACTTTTAGCTCGCTTAACTGCCATTTTCCCTAAATCTCAACTTTTCAACCTACACATTCAACACCCGTTATTCAAAAAACAATATTAAAAACTTAAACACTTGCGTTGCCTCCCAAGAAGTGCCTTATTTAACGTCGTGGCACAACAAGGACACTCATTTAAGATTCACCTAAACCACCAACTTGAGTGTCATTGTCATCGTTCATGTTACCGATGTCATCTTGGTGGCTAAGTTGGCTACCGTTACTTCCGTTTATACTCATCTCATCCTCTGTTCACAAACAACCAACAACAACACAAAACAAGTAAGTCGATTCAACTATAACACAAAAAGATCATAATTCAAACTTCAATAATAGAATTCTAAACAACACCACTCCCCGGAAGTGACGCCATTTTGATATACATCTCAAATACGCCTCATCCAGTTCTAGGTGTAGACGATCGTTAATCAGTATAAAACCCAACTAAGAGTTGGGGTCGAACCCACAGGGAGTAGTACGTGTTTAAATTCAGTTATAAAGTACAAATGTGTTTTAATAGGTTATAGGAATGTAAATTGTCATAAACACGTAAACAAGTCTAAGGGGGTGACAACGAATGTCATATGAGGGGGTTTGGATTGTCAATTATCAGCTACAACACAATCAAACATAAGGGAAATAACAATATATAGAGGAATTCTCGGGATGTGATCGATTATAGGAAAATTTCACTATACGGGTAATTGAAATTACTAAAATAGATAAATATCAGTGGGCAAGCTAGATAATAAGTAAGATAGTTTTCTCTCGAACAACTACCCCGATTGAAGTATTTTCTTTCGAACATCAACAAGCTTAGCATATAAGAACAACCCACACCATAATTCATCCACTCTCTCGAACTAGATGGGTAGAATCAGATTTAGGATTTACTCTTTCAAGCTAAACCCATATCATCCCGATAACTACAATCATTATTCGAGAGTTTTAATTCTAAAACTTCTCTCTCAAGCAAGCCTAGAATTCTAGACTAGAATTGCATTTGCAACTACAATTCAGATATTCATACACAACTAACGATTAAATCCACTTCGATTAAGCATTTTAGTCAGTAAATAACAATACCCATAATCTAATTCAACCCATAATCACATGATCACACCCCAAGAATTGGGGTTTTACCTAAGCATCATAAAAAGGTAAACATAGTTACCAACTAGATTAGCCATCAACTGGGTAAGAGTCTCCAAGCCTTTACAATGCTCCAAAGTGATTAAATTCAAAAACCCACTTGCAAATTCTCAAAATTAATAGTTGCCTGCGTTTTGGCCTGAAAGTCCACTCGGTGGTATAAGTCGCGCCTCAATGAGTGGTTCGCTATCCGCCTTTTATTCTCTTCCATCTCCATTTTACATTGGTCCTGAGCATCCCACATCCTGTAACTTTGGGCGATCAAAGTTGCCATCGCGAAGTCGATCATCGATTTGCCGACTGCCCATTTCTGTCGAAAACTTGGTTCTTCCCTAGGGCTGGCATGTTGGAACTTTGGGCGAGCTAAAGAGCCACTCAGCAGTGCGCCGAGTGTTCTTGGCGATCACCAGGATCAGTTTTCTTCACTCCTTCAGCTTTTTTAGTTCATTTTTGTCCTGTCATGTCCTTTCCTTGCTCTTTAGCCTTCGTAGATGCAAATCAACACTTTAAAATCAGTTTAGAGCATAAATTAGGCATTTGAGGACACTTATACTATCAAAACAAAGCCCTAAATGAGTCGAAATCTCAGACTCAACATGTGCTTGAGTTCATTAACCTCTGACAAGGAAGTATGAGTGTGAGGGAGTATGCTCTAAAGTTCACTCAATTGTCTTAGTATGCTCTAAAAATGGTTGCGGATTCAAAGGCTAGAATGAGTAAGTTCGTTTCGGGTGTATCCAAAATGGTGGTTATAGAGTGCCGAACCGCCATGCTCATTATTGACATAGGCATCTCTCGTCTCATGGTACATTCACAACAAATTGAGGTGGAAAAAATTAAGGAAAAGTCTAGGGAGACAAAAAGGGCTAAGACCGGTGATGGTAATTTATCTCATGCAAGGTCTGATGGAAATGGTCGTCCTAGATTTCGACAAAGGTTTTCCGGTCAAGATTTCTCCAATGATCCTCCAAAGTTCAACAAAGATAGGGTGTCTAACTCTAAGCCTCAAGGAGGTAATGGTAGTGTATCTTCATTGTCTAGGTCTACTTGCAGTAAGTGTGGAAGGAAGCACGAGGGTAACTGCCTAGCCGGCACGAATGGTTGTTTCGGTTGTGGTAAAAGTGGTCACAAAATGAGGGATTGCCCAATGCTTGCGGCTAAAGAAAGAGAGGGCAAGCAAGCTCCTCCTAGTGGTTCAGGTTCCAATGCTCCTAAGCAAAACCGCTCCTATGCACTTCAGACCCGTGGGGAATAAGAGAGTTCTCCCGATGTGGTTACCGGTACGTTGAAAGTTTTTCAACTTGATGTATATACTTTACTTGATCACGGTGCTACTTTGTATTTTGTGACACCATATGTAGCTATGAGATTTGATGTGCTCCCTGATGTGTTGTTAGATCCTTTTTCTGTCTCTACTCTTATTGGTGATTCTATTGTGGCTAAGAGGGTCTATAGAAAGTGTCCCATTTCCTTATCCCATAGAGTTACTCTTGTTGACTTGGTAGATATTAATATGCTAGATTTTGATGTTATCTTGGGTATGGAATGGCTGCACTCATATGCTTCTATTGATTGTAGAACTCGTGTAGTCATGTTTCAAATTCCAAATGAGCCTGTCCTAGAGTGGATGGGGGGAAATTCTATGCCTAAGGGTCAGTTTGTCTCTTGTCTTAAAGATAGAAAAATGATATCTAAGGCTTGTATTTACCATCTAGTTAGGGTGAGGGATGTAGATTCTGAAACCCTTTCTCTTGAGTCGGTCCCCGTTGTAAATGAGTTTCCAAAAGAGTTACCAGATGACTTACGCGATATTTCTCCCGAGCGGGAAATAGACTTCGGTATTGACCTTCTCCCAGATACGCAACCAATTTCTATTCCTCCTTACTATATGGCTCTGGCATAACTTAAGGAGTTGAAAGAAAAATTGAAAGATCTGTTGGATAAGGGTTTCATCTGACCGAGTATCTCTCCATGGGGTGCTCCAGTTTTGTTTGTTAGAAAGAAGGATGGTTCTCTTCGTATATGTATTGACTATCGTCAGTTGAACAAGATGACTATTAGTAATAAGTATTCTCTTTGAGGATATATGATTTATTTGACCAACTTCAAGGGGCAAGTTATTTCTCTAAGATTGATCTTCGACCGGGTTATCACCAGTTGAGGGTGAGAGGAGATGGTATTTCGAAGACGGCTTTTCGAAATCGATATGGTCATTTTGAGTGTTTGGTAATGTCATTTGGGTTGAATAATACTCCGGCAGCGTTTATGGATTTGATGAATAAGGTGTTTAGACAATACCTTGACATGTTTGTGATTGTGTTCATTGATGATATTTTGATCTACTCAAGGATTGAGGATGAGCATATTTATCATTTGAGGATCGTGTTGCAAATTCTTAAAGACCAATAACTTTTTGCAAATTTTAGCAAATGTGAATTTTGGTTAAGGTCCGTAGCTTTCCTTGGTCATATTTTTTCAAGTAAGGGTATTGAGGTAGTACCTAAGAAGACGGATGCGGTCAAGAGTTTGCCTAGACCTCTAACTCCTTCAGATATTATAAGTTTCTTGGGTTTGGCCTGTTACTATAGAAGGTTTGTTGAAGGATTCTCTTCGATTTCCTCTCCTGTGACGGCTTTGACTCAAAAGAAGGCTAAGTTCATATGGTCCAAATTATGTGAAAAGAGTTTTCAAGAGTTGAAAGATAGACTTACTTTCGCTCCGGTGTTGACTTTGCCATAAGGGACCGATGGTTTTCTTGTTTATTGTGATGCCTTTAGAATTGGGTGAGGGTGTGTGCTTATGCAAAATGGAAAAATTATTGCCTATGCCTCATGGCAACTTAAAGTTCATGAAAAGAATTATGCTACCCATGACTTTGAATTAGCGGCGGTCGTTTTTGCCTTAAAGATTTGGAGGCACTATTTGTATGGAGTTCATGTAGATGTGTTTACCGACCACAAGAGTTTGCAATATGTGTTTAATCAGAAAGATCTAAATCTTTGCCAAAGAAGGTGGCTAGAGTTATTGAAGGATTATGACATGAGTGTTCTTTATCACCCCGGTAAAGCTAATGTGGTAGCGGATGCTCTTAGTCGGTTATCTATGGGTAGTGTTGCTCATATTGAAGAATAAAAGAAAGAGTTGATTCGAGATGTTCATAGATTGGCTCAATTAGGTGTTCGATTAGTGGACTCTACCAAGGGTGGTGTTATGGTCCACAATGGTTCAAAATCATCTTTAGCAGCGGATGTGAAAGCCAAGCAAAGTCTTGATCCAATTTTGGCAGAATTGAAGGAAGCAGTGCTTAAGAAATCCGTTGAGGCTTTCTCCCAAGGGGGAGATGGTGTACTTAGATACAAAGGTCGTTTATGTATTCCAAATGTGTATGCCTTGAGGGAATAGATCTTGACAGAAGCCCATAGTTCGTGGTATTCCATTCACCCGGGAGCCACCAAGATGTATCGTGATTTGTGGGAAGTCTATTGGTGGAATGGGATGAAGAAGGATATTGTGGGATTTGTGTCTAGGTGTCCAAATTGCCAACAAGTGAAGGTTGAGCATCAGAAACTGGGAGGTTTATCCCAAGACATTAGCATTCCTACTTGGAAGTGGGAAGACTTGAATATGGACCTTATTGTTGGTTTGCCTCGCACCCGGCAACATAATGATTCGATTTGGGTGATAGTAGATCGGATGATGAAATCGACTCATTTCCTTCCCGTCAAGGTTTCTTATTCGAGGGAGGACTATGCCAAGTTATACTTGAGAGAAATGGTAAGGTCGCATGTAGTGCCTTTGTCCATTATTTCCGATCGTGGTACCCAATTCACTTCTCAGTTTTGGAAGTCATTACAAAAGGGTCTGGGCACTAAGGTTAAGCTTAGTACGACCTTTCATCCCCAAACCGATGGGAAAGTGGAGTGTACTATCCAAGCTTTGGAAGATATGTTAAGGGCTTGTGTTATTGATTTTAATGGTAATTGGGATGACCATTTGCCATTGATTGAGTTTTCCTACAATAATATCTATCACTCGAGTATTGATATGGCTCCATTTGAGGCCTTATATGGTAGGAGGTGTAGATATCTTATAGGTTGGTTTGAGGTGGGTGAAGTTGCCCTAATAGGTCCCTAATTAGTACATGAGGCCATAGAGAAAGTTCAACTTATTAGAGAAAGGTTGAAAACGGCTCAAAGTCAAAAAATGTCATATGCCAATGTGAGAAGAAGGGATCTTGAGTTTGACATTCATGATTGGGTTTACTTGAAAATCTCACCCATGAAGGGTGTAATAAGGTTTGGTAAGAAAGGGAAGCTTAGTCCCCGATATGTAGGCCCATATCAGATTTTGAGGCGTGTTGGTAAGGTTGCTTATGAGCTAGATTTGCCAAATGAGTTGGCATCAGTGCACCCGGTTTTCCATGTCTCCATGTTGAAGAAATGTGTTGGTGATCCGACATCCATCATTTCCTTAGAAGGATTGGGATTTGATGAAAGTCTTTCTTATGAGGAAGTTCCAGTTGAGATTTTTGACCGGCAAGTCAAGAAGTTGAGAAACAAGGAAGTTGCTTTTGTGAAGGTGTTGTGGAGGAATTAGTTACTTGAGGGTGTTACTTGGGAGGCCGAGGCCGATATGATGTCCCGATATCCTCATCTCTTTCTTTCTGCTCCTACTCTAGCTTGAGGTAATGAGTTCCTCTTGGTTTGACCTTTGTATTGGAGTCATGTGTTTTATGTGTTTCCATGATTTCTTATGTTATGCATGTTCATGAAAAACTTGTGTTTTGAAAGAAAATGAGTTTATATGATGATTTTCCTCATGTTGTTGTGCATTGAGTATGAGTTTCCTATAGACTTCATGAGATGAATTGATGAACATGCTTTAGCTATGCTTTTTGAGAATAAATTGCATATGGGCTCCAAGAGATTGTGTTGAACATGCTTTTAGCTTGGAGAAGGTAGTTCCTCCTTGAACATGAGAAATTTTGAAAATTCATGCATATTGGGTTGCTAGATGTAGTTCCTACTTCCTTATGATGCATTTGAGTATGTTTAGCTTGGAGTTGATGTTTCCTCCTTGATTTGTGCATTGCATGCATAATGGGATGTTAGACTTAGTTTCACCCCTCTATTGATGTTTTGAGAATGTCCTAGCTTGGAGTCAATAGTTCCTCCTTTGTTACATGAATTGCATTCTTAGGTTGGGTTGTTAGTTCCTTTCCTACTCTTTTAGAACCAGTTTGAATCTCATTTAAGGATGAATTATCCCAAGGGGGAGATATTGTAACACCCCGTATCTGAAAAAGGGAAATGAAACAGATTTTGGGAAGTTGCAGGTGCCAGCCACGGAGGCCAACCACGGCCCATGGGTAGGACCACAGACCGTAGTGTGGTACGTGGATTGGCCACCCTGCCAAGTCTTTATAGGCTCAGGACAACGGCCAGACCTACGAACCGTAGGTCAGACCACGGTCCGTGGTCAGGGTCCTTGGTTCACTGGCCAAAAATCGACTCTCTGACCACGAATGACGGTCCACCAGGACGGACCGTAGGTCAGACCATGGTACGTCGACTGGGGTCCGTCGGTGGTGGGCTGGCAGTTAGTTTTAGGGGCAGTTGGGTCTTTTCCTAATTAATTAACTCCTATACTACATCATTTTATCCTTCACTAAGACCCCTATTTAAGTATTTTCAACCCTCAAATTAGCCCATTCACTTCATTCTTCCAAAATTACAAAAGAAGAGCTCTCCATTTTTTTTTCTCTCTAGAAACTTGAAGAAGAAGAAGGATTCAACCTAGGGTTACAAGCCAAGTCTCAATCCCTCCATTGAAGGCTAGAATTTGGATTCAAGGTATGATAGCTTTCATCCATGTATCCTTCCATCCATGGAGTTCCCAAATTCCTCTATTTCCAAAGGTAGAAATCCCCAATTGAGTTAGAGTTTTCTTCAATTACCATGGGTTCTTTTGATTATTGATTTATATGATTGAATTGTAATCTCTTATGCATGAATTTATGAAATACTATGATTTTATGATGATTTCCCCCATGAACTCATTTAATCCCCTATGTTTTCATGTTATGAATCATATGATGTTGGATTTTAGTTTAAAGAAAGATTTTTATGAAATTAAGCATGTATTTCTAGCTTTACATAAATTTATGATGAAATCCATATCTAACCCATGTTTTCTAAGCATTGATGACTGAAAGTGGGTTTTGAACATCAATAGGTAAATTATGGACTTGTGCATTTTCTTATGAAATCTATGCAAATGTTTTAAGGGTGCTTTGAGAGTAAAGTACCAATGATGATATTGTTGTTGTTGTGTTGTTGAAAGAATATTCTCATAAACACATACTAGAATGATGTGAAAGGTTTTCTCACATAGTAAGGATTATTAGGTTGAAAGGCTTTCTTACCTAATTGGATTAAAGAGTAAGAGCTATCCTAATGAAACTAGCTTGGATTGGTTATCCTAGGTGCCTTTCCATGGATAATACGAACAAGTAAGAAATGGTTATTCCGTGGGATTTATGGTTAGAACCGTGAGGATATTGAGATGGAAGCTCTCCCATTAGTAGAGGCCGGGTTTCTAGACGCAATCTCCTTATCCCTTACCTATGTTCCCCCATAGGATGATTGTCTAGATAGACATTAGCTAGTGGATCCACTTAAGCTAGAAGTTCATGGTTCTACCTTGGCAAGTAGGAAAACCCTTTTCGGTGTGGGAGACATTGGGAGATCATGTTATAGCTCACATGGTCTCTTTGTCGGTTAAGGCTAATTTCCCACATTAATAATGAACTACGGTTACTTCAAGAAGTATCACATATGAGTTCAAAGGTTTTAATTAGCTTGCATTGACCTTGGTCAATTGCATATGAAATGAAATGTCCCTTTTAGCATTTTTTAAATATTTTATGCATGGCTATCATACTTGGTATATTGTTTTGTACTAACGCATACTCTTGCCTATATTTTCCCCAAATGTAGGGTCCGATAGTCTGGTTTTCGGGTTTCATGGCTAGTAGTTGAGTTTGAGATTTCTGAGCTTTGGTGAGTCCTCATGCTTCGAGGATGGAGTTTATTGTTTCACTTTCTTTCATGTATTTCTATTTTGGGACATGATGTATGGGCTATGCCCAATTTCTTTCTATTGTATTAGATGTCTATGATGAGACAAGTGTTTTAGACTTCCGCTTTTCTTTTTATAAAATGTTTTGGACTTGGACTATTGTTTTACTCTTATTGTTCTATTTCTTATGTTATGAGAGCTAAGTGGCTTGTATGGGGTGGTTCGGGGTTCTATATGCCATGTTACATCTAGGGGGTACCCCTGGGTCGTGACTGCAATGAAGTGGTTGACCGAATTACCAAGGGAGTCACTTACTTCTTGGGAGGAGCTCACCGATGCATTCTATGAAAGGTTTTTCCCTTCTTCGAAGATGGTCAGGTTGAGGGATAACATTCAGAACATTAAGTGAGTGGATGACGAACCTATCCACGAGACATGGTTAAGGTTCCAAAAATTACTGCTCCAATGTCCAACTCACGGACTACCAGAAAATGTGTTATTAAAATATTTTTACCGGAGCCTCGACATAGTCATCAAAGGTGTGAAAGACCAGCTCATTCGAGGAGGAATCATCCAACAACCGTTTGACATAGCATTTACCCTTCTTGATAAGATGATGAAAATTAATCGTGCTTGGTACACTAGAGAAGATCAGGTGTCTCCTTTGAACTTTGGGCTGACAAAGGAACAAATGGAAAAAATAAAGAGCGAGATGAAAACATGGCCAAAATGATGACCCAAATGGACCTATTATCAAAATATGTCATGGGAAGCGGCTGCAAAGGTTTAAATGCAGTCAGAATTAATAGTGGTGTAAATCCTGATGAAGCACACTTTGAGGCCATGTACAATTAAGAAGTGCATTTCTTGTCGAACCAAGGAGGGGGTTCTCATTCAAATTACCCGAGACCGGGCGGAAATCGAGATTGGAATAGAGATCGAGATGCTGGTTGGAGAGATCAAGATCATGAATGGCGTGACCGCAGAGCAAATTGGAGGGATAGGGATGGCGACAAAGATCGCTATGTACCTCCCCATGAGCATCAAAAGACAAAAGAGCCTAGGGCTGATCCTAAAACTTTCCGCATCAAAGTTATTCTTGCTCGCATTCTGAACAAAGTGGAAGGATCAGACAAGGTGCTAAAGTAAATGAAAGATGAAGTCTCTTCTCTTAACCAAACGGTCACATCACACTCGGTATCTATTAAGCAGTTGGAAACACAGATGGGTTAGATCTCGGCTCATTTAAATCCAAGACCAAAAGGTGGGCTCCCAAGTGATACTTTGGTGAACCCAAAAAATGAGACATGATCCCATGGCTACGTCGTGCCATGAAATTAAATAAGGAGCTTCTTGGGAGGCAACCCAAGTTTTACTTTTTGTCATTCAAATAACGGTTGTTGGATGTGCAGGTTGAAAATTTGAAGTTTGGGAGAAATAGGCTAATGGGCGAGCGTAGAACCCAATCGGCAAATCGCCGAGTAGTTTGGGGTGCCCGATGTTGATCACCATTTTGACCAACCAAATGGTTGACATGCTGGTAATTTCGGCGAACAAAAATCCATTCGGCGCGTCACCGAGTGGACCGGCGACATTAATGAGGATCACCGACTGAGGCGCGAACTGATGGGTCAAAAGGCTTCCAACCATTTTAAATTCAAAACCTCTTCATAGTTTGAACTTTTCAACTCCTATACTCTACCAACTTCATATTAGATTGTAGTTTTTACCGAAATTGTGTGGGTGTCATTGTGTGACTGTAATTCAGTGCATTCCCCATTTTTGCTTTTGCTTGCATCATTTCATTGTCTTCTTCTGAGGTTGGTATCCTAAATTAGCCTTCATTTCTTGCCATATTCTAAGCATGCTTGTGTAGTTGTTGGATCTATTGTGTGCCCTCGTGTGTGAATTGATTGATTAAATATTGTTGGGTAATCTAGCATGTTTGATTTTGTGTTTGGCCTAGTTAAAATTAAGTTTCGGGTTTTAAATTGTTTGAATGGCAGTTGTGCATGTTGGTTTTGGTGTGGGTGAAGTTCGAGTAACCCGAATGGCACTAAGAAACTTTAATTTTCCCAATGATGGATCGGGTGACGTCGTTCTTAAGGGCAAATGCATTGTTTGGTCGAATCTAGATATTTTAGGGGAAGTCTGAGTACCCCAGGGTATGTTGTGGTATGGGCTAGTATTGAATTGCATTGATTAGGCTTGAATTTGGTTATCGTAGGTTGTGTGTTGAGAATTGAGAGTCTGGGTGAAAATCTGGAACGATGGGCCATTTGGCGAGCATAGTCAAGCTCACCGAATGACTCAGCGGTTCACCGACTAACACCCCTCATCGCCTTCTTTGTATTGAATTATTGCTGGTCTATTCTGTAACTTTTGGAGATACACCGAATGACTTTGAGCTTGCCCTTTTGAAGCCCACCTTTTGTAGTTTACTCGGTAAAATTCGGCGAGTCACCTTTGTATCGCCGATCAAGTTAGGCGACTCGTCGAATACCCTTTTGCATCGCCGTTTTATTCTGAGTTGCTGAAACTTTGTTCTGTAATATTCGGCGAGCTCTTTAAGGCTCGTCAAATGACTTCGGTGACTTGCCGGAGTTGATCAGCAAATTTTACTGCACTTTTGAATGTGATATTTTACTAACCATTTTCAACCGAATTCGTGTTGTTTATTTGTTTTGAAAGATATAGCCAGAACAAAAGTTCCAGTTAAGGGTCCCCAACAACGCAAAAAGACAAAAGGAGTAGAAATTGTTGCGGAGGTTCCACCTTCAAGATATACGAGACCTCGACCCGCTCAAACAAGTGTTCGGGGTAAGGGCAAACAACCTGCGGAACCTAGACCAAGCAGCTCCAACTCTGACAATATGGGTTTCTATTTTACCCACTTCACTACATCCGAGTATGAAAGTGAGAATGATCATGGATCTAGGACTCCAGTCTATGAGTCCGAACCACCCGATGATCAGACCCTTAAGCGTAGAGGTGCTGAATTGCGCTCCAAAGCACTGCATAATCCGACTAGACTCCTGGCACTCCCGACACCTCAACCACCTCCGTCACAGGCAGCAGATCAGGCACCTCAAGTGCCCCCAACCCAGGCACCTCCGCCACGCTCGATGAATAGGCTTAAGGCTGCCCGTATGAGAAAAATTCTGGGAGAAGACGTTTTCCACCGATGGGGTAGTAGACAGGTATCCAGCAGTATGGGACACACTCCGGTACCAAAATTTTGAGCAATTCACAAAGCCTCAAAACCCGTATGTGCCAACATGGGTCCGGGAATTCTATGAGAGCTATGCCAGGTTGCTCCCGAAAGGGAAGAAGAAGGCTGGAGCAGGGGCACCTTTAGAGTATGTTGAGGTGTGGGGGAAGAAGGTCAAATGCAGTGAGACCGATATAAATGAGCTACTTCATTGCATGGTACGGGTGACACATACATTGACCACGATGCTCAAGACCAAGTCGTTAGACGACTTGAAGGGGTGGTTTACCCTATTACTGTCTGATATATCTCCTCTATGGATAGAGGCAGGGGTCCCGATTAGTAGAGGCACATTCACGTTGCTGCTCGGTATTGGTTCGGGTTCATCAACAGCACCCTGATGCCGTCACATAATGAGTCCATCCTCCGGCACCCAAATGCTACACTTCTGGGGTGCATTATTGATTGGGAGAGGCTTAACTTGGGGTCGATTATAGCGCAAGAGATGGCAATGAGGGCCAAGCAGAGTCAGATCTCATTGCCTTTCCCTGTTCTCATTAGTGATTTGTTTTGCCTTGCTGGAGTACCGTTCATGGACAAGACTGATGTTAAGGTTACTCCTACATCTTCTACTGATATTCAGAGGATCGAGGTAGAGTATATGAAGGATGAGTCTGAGAGGAGGATGGAAGCACCGGTGGATACATCCCTAACTGTCGATGTAGAGACTATGGAGATAGATACTACTCCTCCTACTCCGGCCAGTGAGCCGACATATATGCCTAGATCCTCCGCCCCTACTACTTCTCCTGCTGCCGCCACCTCCCGCCCCCATTGACTCAGGCCATGATATATAAAATGGACCACCTAGCCCATTTGGCTGATGTGTGAGCTTCAAGGGTTGAGGCAGCTGTCCCAAGTATGATAGAGAGAGCCATAGATACGACTTTAGCTCCTATTCAGGAGGAGCTGAGGGGATAGCGTGAGCTGATTACTACTCAAGGCCTAGAATTAGATGCTCTCACCATGCAGGTTGAGATGTGTGAGTAGGATGGTCGACAGTCGGAGGATGTGACAACCTTGAAGGCTGATATTGATGGGTTGAGGCATGATGTGAATGAGTTAAAGTACACTGACATTTCGATGTTCTGGGGAACTGTGGACATTCCCAAAGGTCCTAGTTCAGAGATGCCAACTACTTTTGAGATCCCTCCTTCTACTCTGACCAAAGATGCCGTTGTAGCTGATGATGGTGATGAGTCAGATACGCCAGAGACTGATGAGGAGGCCTTAGCGAGTCGTGAAGAGGCAGTGTATGAGGATTTGGAGGACCTTGAGGGTGATTTGGTCTAGACAGCTATGGAGGCCTCACTGCGGGACACATCGATGATTGGTCCCAGTGGATCCCAGCCCACTCTTGGAGGAGATCCGGGCACTGATGCTCAGATTGAGAGAGCACCAGATACGCAACAGTCGCCTCAGAATTAGCCTGACAGGGGGATCTTGACTCTTTCCTGTTTTGCCTTTTATCTCTAAGACATTTATTTTTTTTACATTGAGGACACTATTTAGTTTTTTATAGGTGGGGTGAGGGTATCTTCATACCTATCCCCTTGGATTGTTTATGGTTTATTTTGGATGATTGTGTGATTTACTACTTTTGGCTGTGTCTGAAACTTCTCGTTTATTATGGCAAAATTTGTGAATGTTGGTTTTTAATCCCATTGATTCATCTCCTGATGTCTTGATGTGTGATTTTTGTGGATGTTCTCTTGCATATTTGAGTATCGGTTGCGAACAATACCGATGACTTGAATAGTTCTCTTGTTGAACAATATGTTTGTGCAAGTCCAATGAGGCAAATTTGAGTTGCATAAGTCATGTGTGAACTCTTAGCATCTCATTGTGACTAGTCGATTGTCAAAGTGAGTCTTGTAATGATCGTTGCACGCGAACTTAACTTGTAGATTCATGATCGATGATTATGTTGAATGCCTTGTATGGTGAGGTTTTCATAAAATATGTGCTTGGTGATACCTAGAACCTGCCTCGTTGGTCCAATTGACTAGCATTAGTGAATGAAAGAAATGATCTTAGGCACAAATTTTTGAGAGTGAACCAAATTTCCATTATACCTCTTTGTGACCACCTTGTGAGAGTGTGAACCTATCTTGGCACCATTTGAGCCTAATCTTTTCTTTGGGTGAAAAATGAACAGACTTGGCCCTTTCCTACCCACCTAAAACCATCATGAAGCCTTTGTCCGTTTGAATAGCCAACTTAGGCCAAAAGCCTAAGTTGGGGGTGTGGTGAAAAATGAGGAACGAAATTAAGCAAGAAGTTTGTAAAATTCACTCTTGAAGAAATGTGTTGAAAAAGATGGAACCCCTCCATATAAAAAGAAAGAAAGAAAGAAAAGCAAAAGAAAAAATTGAAAAAGAATTTGCAATTTGTGCATTGGTGGAAAGAAAAGGGGTATCCGATGAGCCATACAAGAGTTTTTGTGCTTGAAAATACCTAGGGTGGAGTGTAAAGATGAAAAGAGTGCAAGAAAAGGAAACAAAGTGAAATGCAAGCCATGCTTCATGAAGGTAGAAGTCACTAAGCCCAAAATGATCATACCTTTACCCTCAACCATGTTACAAGCATTGAAAGACCTTGGTGATCTTGCATAAGCCGAATGATGTGTTGATCGGAAAATACGGGCAAGCATATGGGTAAAATAATGCATGTGTTTATTATTGAGAGTGTGAGAGTTGATTTTGATTCCTTAAGATATAATCTTTGATGAGTTTGTGAGGGCATGTAATCTTTCTTGATGTGAAGGCATTCAAATTGAGCATTGCGTGTGTAGATTGAACCTCATGTACATTCATGTTGAGTCTCAAGTAGCACTATTTGTAGACATCCTTGTTCGCCTGATTGATCTTGTGCTTTACTTGAGGACAAAAAAAAGTTTAAGTTGGGGGTGTTGATGAGTCAGAGATTTCGACTCATTTAGGGCTTATTATTCAAGGATTTAGTGTCCTCAATGCCTGTTTTATGCTCATAACTGATGTTAAAATGTTGATATTCAGCATTGAAGGCTAAAGAGCAAGGCAAGGACATAATGAGACAAAAAGGAGTGAAAAAGCTGAAAAAGTTGAAGGAAAGAACAACTGGTACTCGCCGAAGCCACTCGACGACTCACCGAGTGGACCTTCAGCTCGCCTAATGTTCCAGCATGCCATCCCATGGACAAAACCAACTTGGCGAGCAGACAAGTGCTTCGGCGATATGCCGAATTGATCGGCGATGACGACCTGGCTCGCTGAAAGTTACAAAAAGATTTGATGAAAAAGCCACACCAAAAAGGCGAGAAGAGGAGTACTAGGCGCATCGCTGACCAGTTCGGTGAAATCGATTGACTTCGCCAAGTTGACTCCGTGCTGAAATTCTGGGAACGTATAAATGCAATTTTCAAAAGAAGAAAAGGAGTTCCCACATTTTTACTTCTGGGTTTTTTAGTTTTTACATTCTAAAATATTGTTTTTACATTTTGGAGTAGTGATTTAGAGGTTGTGAGATTTTTAGCTTAAATTTCAGCATTTGGGGATTGCAGATCATTGTCAAATCCGATGAAAACTTCGTTGGTGATGATTTCTTATTTTTCACTATGGTTGCCTAAAACCCAATCCTTGGGGGTGTGATTATGTAGCTGAATGTTTTAATTAGCTAATGGGTGTTGTTAGTTACTGATTTTATTGTTGTTTTGAAGTGGGCTCAATTAATTGTTCATGTTTTAGTTGAGGAATTGTAGTTGCGAATAAAATTCTAGCTTAGTTTTCTATGGTTTCTTGAGAAAGGGGTATTAGAGTCGAATTATTGGTTGAAAGTTTTATTGATTGCATCTTTAAGAATCTATCTTGAGAAAGTGGGTTTGATTGCATTTATATAAATCTAGCTCGAAAGAGTGGATTAATTAACGAATCTGGGTTGCTCAATTGTGTTTTGCTAGTGAGGTTCGAAATAACTCGCTTGAATTGCAATAGTTTATTGAGAAATGGTTATTTCACCCAAAACCTAGCCTACCCACTGAGATTCAACACCTTTGAGTAACTAATAATCATGCATTGTGCGAAATTATCATTCAACTTATCACACCCTAAAGGACCACTTTCTACTTGTTTACTTCCCTACTGTTTAGTTGTCGTAGATTGGTTACCCAAATCCCCCCATTTGATCTTAATCATCGAAACCTTGTGATTTATTTTAATGTTGCGAAACCTCTACACAAACGATTAGGACACAATTTCACTTCTTTATCGAATTCTATAATGTATCACTCCCTGTGGGATCGACCCCAACTCTTCGTTGGGTTTATACTTGTTAGCGATCGCCTACAGTTAGAATTTGATGAAGTGTAGTTGAGCGTTATCACCGACTCAAGAGTAGGGGTTTCGTAATCCGTATCCCCCACCTTAACTAGATGGTATATACAACCCTTAGAAATCATCTTTCTAGCTTTAAGACAAGAAAAAAACTGACCTTTCAGCATAGAATTACCCCTTCCACTACAGGATAGGCTCATTTGGAAACTGGAAATTGACAACTCGGGTTCTACAATCAATAAAATCATAACAACAATGCAGCGAATCCATACCAAGGATGATATAAAAATCTAACATATCAAGATCTACAAGATTAACATGAGTGACTCTATGAGGTAAGGAAACATGACAATTTCTATAGACTCTTTTAGCCACAATATATTCACCGATAGAAGTAGAGAAAGAAAAGGGATCTAACAACACATCCGGAAGAATATCAAACCTCACAGCCACATATGGCGTCACAAAAGAAAAGGTAGCACCTGGATCAAGCAAAGAATAAACATCAAGATGAAAGACTTTCAACATACCGGCAACCACATCAGGAGAACCCTCTTGCTCATAATGAATCTGAAGTGCATAGATTTTGTTTTGCTTCTAACTCCCACTAGAACCGAACGAAGGATTAGGTTGAGTTCATCGAGGATTATCTCCCTCATTCTTAGAAACTGAGAGACAATCCCTTATCTTGTGATCCGTCTTACCACAACCAAATCATGCATTAGAACCGGCTAGACATCCACCCTCATGCTTCTTTCAACACTTAGCACAAGTAGGCAATGAAGATCCACTACCGTTCCCTCCTTGAGGCTTAGGGTTAGACACCCTATCTTTGTTGAACTTAGCAGGAGCATTGGAGTAACCTTGACCATAAAACCTTTGTCGGAACTTAGAACAACCATGTCCACCAGACCTTGAATGTGAAAAGTCACCATTACCTGTCCTTGCCTTCTTCACCTCCCTAGATCTTTCCCTAAGTTTATCCTCTTCTATTTGTTGAGCATGAACCATAAGACGAGAAATGTCCATTTCATTGATAAGCATGGAGGTACGACATTCCTTAACCACCATCTAAGACACACCCAAAACAAACTTACACATCCTTTCCCTAGGATCGGCAACCATAGTAGGAGCATACCTAGACAATTGTGTGAACTTCAAAGCATATTCCTTCACACTCATGTTTCCTTGATGAAGGTTGATGAATTTAAGTACCTTTGCCTCCCTCATCTCAAGGGGAAAGAACCTATCAAGGAAAGCAACCTTAAACTTTTCCCAATCGACAGAACCCGTATCAACCGCCCTCCCTTCCTTCCATTGGTTGAACCAAACTTGAGCAACACCCTTAAGTTCGTAGGTGGCCAATTCCTCCTTTTACACCGGTGTCACTCCCATGATCATCAGCACCTTATACACTTCATCAATGAACTCTTGAGGACCTTCCTCAACCTTAGAACCGTGAAACTCTGGGGGATTCATTCTAGTGAAGTCCCTCACTATAGATGCCGCCGTACCCACATTTGGTTCACGGTGACCACAAACTCCCTATTGGCTTGAGCCGTCATGGCTTGAGCCAAAACTTAAAAAGTAACCCTAAACTCCGCATTAGTCACTTGCTCGGCCAAAGGGTCGACAAGAACTTGAGGAGCTTGTGGAGGAGCTTCTTGTTCCACATTCTCATTCGCGGTCCTCCTAACGTATGGTCTTCGAGGGGCCATTTCCTCAAAAGCATCGGATACAGATTAGGAATAAGAATACATATAGTTTCACTCTATCACACTACTTAGATTAATGAAAGAAGTGGAGTTTCCTAATCATCTTATAGCTTCTTATTCATAAGTGTGGTGCGCTTCACACTCATGAACAAGAATCTATTCGACGTGGCTTATGAGACATCCAATCCTACGACCATTCTAAACCTTGTGCTCTAAATACCAAGTTTTTTACAACCCAAGGTACACCCTAGGAGTAACATGGCGTATAGGACCCCGAGAGGCCCTACACAAGCCACTTAGAATGCATAAATAAGATTATAGAAAATCAAGAGATTTAAAACACAATTCATATCATAAAGAGTTTGTAAAAACGAAGCGGAAGTCTACATAGTCTCAAAAGCCATCTATTATATCAAGAGTGATCGGGATGTAACCTTGGCATCATATACAATATCTTAAAAGTAAAGACTGAAAGTAATAAAAGGTTCGGTCTTCAGAAAATGAGGACTCACCACTACTAAGTATAGCAAAAGTGACTTCTAGCCATGGGGATGAGAAGCTACAACGTTGGACCCTACATTTGAGAAACAATGTAGGCAAGAGTATGCGTTAGTACAAAGATGTACCAAGTATGATAGCAATGCAAAGAGATATAAAATCATGCTAAAAAAGACCTTTCATGTCATGCAAATACCAAGGTAAAACCATAAGAAAAAGGTTAGAAAACATCATAGTAATCATGGTCAAATGCAAGTAAAACTCATCTCTGAACACTTGTGAAATACTTCTTGAAGTAACCTTAGTTCATCATTAAACTTGTTGTGGGAAATTAACCTTAATCAACATAGAGACCATGTGAGCTATAACATGGAATCTGGTGTCTACCTTACACCAAAAAGAGGTGTCCTCACTTGCCAAGGTAAGAACCATGAACTTCTAGCTTAAGTGGATCCACTAGCTAATGTCTATCTAAGACAACCTATGATGGCACATAGTTTATGGGACACGGGTAATCGCCACTTGTCCACCCGGTACTAGGAATAATTCCTATGGAATAATCATCAATCACATTCATCTTATCTTTAAGGGACATGGTTAATCGCCTCTTGTCTTTTAATAAGGAGATATGGGTAATCACCTCTTTCCTCATCATTAGAATAACTCCTTAACTTTGATTTTAGGTAAGAAGACCTTTCAACCTTAGAATCCTCTACGTGAAAAAACCTTTCACATTCATGTATTGAGTAATTATGTGAGGAATCCTTTCACAACTTTTAACAACAACAACAACATTTATGCTTTACTCTTAAAGCAACTTATAGCACATTTCATCAATTTCATAAGAACATGCATATTTCCATAATTCACCTTTCATAGTTCAAAACTCACTTTCAATCATAAAAATATAGAAAACATGGGTTAATGATGATTTTATGGGGATTCATATTAAAACATAGAATTAATCTCTATTAATGCATAATAGTTCGTTAAACAATCAATTTATGAATATTGAAAGGAACCCATGACATAGAATAAAACCCTAACTTCAATTGGAGATTTATAACTTCAAAATTGGGGAATTTAGGAACTCTATGAAGGAAAAGGCTCCATAGATGAAGACTATCATACCTTAGAGTTCGAAGCCCACAAGTAATGGTGAAATTTGAGACTTGACGTGAAACCTTAGTCTTCTTCTTAAAGCTTCTAGAGAGAAAAATATTGGAGAAGATGAATTGAGTTAGGAGAATATGGGGGTAAAAACGTTTATATAGGGTCTCTAATAGAAGGTAAAACGACATAGTATTGGGATAGAATAATTAGGAAAAGACCCAAGAGCCCCTTTTAAAATAACAGCCGGACCCCATCGACGGCTTGACCCACGGTCCGTACATCCAACCACAGACCGTCCTGGTAAACTATCGATGGCTTCAGAAACTTGTTTTCTGGGCCTTCAGAAGACATGACCCATGTATGGTCCATCAGTTAACCTACGGTCCATGCATGGCCACTATAAGTCCCACTTTTGGCCCTCAAAATTCCACTAAGTCTTTGACTCACCTACGAGACCTGCCTACGATTCGTGGATACAACAACGGGCCGTCCTGGTGAACCGTCAAAAATTACTGGGACTAGACATTTCAACTAAACTTGGACTTGAGAACAACGGTCCAACCTACGGTCCGTGGTCCTACCAATGGACCGTCAGTGGCTCTGTCTGTGCTGGCACCAGACTTTTGGAAAAACTAAAATTTTTCCTTATTTTCAAATCCAAGGTGTTACACTAGTATCAAGGGGTTTTTAGGGTCTCTTGTGACACTAAGAATCGTGTTACGACTAGGAGGTAGTCACGGGTCGTGACAACTAGGTAAATGATGATTCCCATCAGATAACTGGGAAGAGTCTTTGGAACCCGCACTTGTCTAGAAAACCATCGGTTAGACACTTTACAATGCCTGCCAATGCACTAGTGTAAATTAGTAAACAAGCATGAATTCTCTGAGTCTACGCTACGATGGGTATTAGTCGGTTGCGATTGGAGTATCACTAATCATGCGCAAGTCAGGTAAATGTGAAAAGATTTTAATTTTTAATCTTGAAGAAATAGAAGGGACGGATTTTGACAATCATTTCCCAAAACCTAAAAAGCCAAACCCCTTCACCACTTTCCTTATACACTCCCCTAACCTACATTACGACATTCATTCACCCCTTAAACTTCCAAACTGCCTAACACCCTTTCACTCTCTATTTAAACCCCTTTCTTCTTTCCCTCACCTCATTCCAAATTATCTCAACTTCAAAATCTAAAAACTGTCCTTTTTGGTGAAGTTCTTTAGTTGAAATCAAGACCGTCATTGAAGCTCTTCACTTTTCCTCCCTCATATCTGCAACTATTTGGTATATTTGTCTAGTTTCGTAATTTTAAGCATCACAATATGAAAATGTGGTAAAGATTTAATGCTTTAGTTTAGCCTTTCTTCAAAACACAGTTGTTTGAACTAGAAATTTGTGATTAGAAAGAGGGGTTTCTTTGCTTGAAATTGCCAGATCCACTTAAATATTTCTTGATAATGATGTGTAGCATGTGAAATTTGAGTTAGATAGCTTAATATTTGAATTTTGGGATAAAGTATGAGTAACTCATTTGTATTTAACTGATGCATGAAATTGCTCTATGATAGAATGGGTGTCATCATTTCTAAAGGTAAATTTATCATTATGTAAATCATTGATTTTTGGGCGAAAAATTGTAAATGAGTACATTTAATTTGGAATCTTTTACTTATTTGAGTCATTTTAATCTTTTGGTGAGGAGGAAGTTTTGAATGAGAGTTCTTCCATTTTTAAATTTTCCTGCTTGTGTGCTTGATGATTCTCAATGATAGACGGTATAACATCCCTTTTAAGGGAAATTGTCAAAATTTGTAGGGAATTGCCTTGTGAATCTTTTGGGGAAATCTGAGTACCCATTGGAATTGATTGTTGATTGTTGAGCTGAACTTGGACAACTTTTGGTCATAATGATGACTATGAAGCATCTGTGCTTAACAATAGTGGCTCTACATTTTGCAGATGTAACAATGGTTAGGTGAGGAACTTTACTGTTCCTCAACCTTCGACTGGCGTTTCACTTCGAAATCACCGGTCTCCATTAGTGAAACATTAGTGTAACGTCGCTATGCCTAAATGCTTGTCAGATTTCTTATTACAGGCGTCCCTTAAGCTGCTGGTCTACACTCTAACAACTGTGAGCCGCCGGTCAAATGCATGTCTAAAGTTTGTGCTTAAATGTTAAAAATCTTTCTGTGCTCCTATTTTCTTTGTCTTTGTAACTTCTATAATTTTATTTCATTCTTTTCATTAATTAAAATGCGTAAAAAGATATACTTTCCTTAATTTGTCTCACAGTTATCTTGCAGCATGATGACGTCAACTGGTAGACTGCCCACTCTACACATGGACCAATCCACATATTAGTTGCAGTTTGGGATGCCTGGAATCGTAGCCTACTATCATCATTTCCAAAACAATCATAACATCATAGAGGAAAAGTTTTAGCTGTTAATTAATTCACGGAGTAGTTCCCCAACATATCAACTCAAAAATAGGAACATTTTTGTAGTAACATTCTTACTCCTCGGGATCGATATCTTCTTGAAATATTATCAAAAATTTATTCTTTATAAAAAATGCAAATATACCAACAAGATCAATAGGGGGACATCGGGTCGAGCCCATCTATAACATCGGTGTTAGTGTGGGGAAAATAAGTTCATGTTCAACCTCCAACACTCTACACTTTTTGGTGGCCAGACGTCGCTATTCCAAAAGCAATTTCGACCTATCAATGCAAAATAAGTACACCTGGGTAGCTAAAGTCATATAAAAAAGTTTTCCGAATTTGGCCCGAGATGGAAGTAAAATATATAGACAAGCCCCTAAGAAAAATATTGATTTGAATTTTTGTGAAGAAGTCTGATATCTTCAAGGAACACAATTCATATCTCAATGGATGTTGTCGTATTGATAACTCACCTATGATAGATAAGGAGTATTTTGAACATGATATCATGACTTAACAAGTTAAGCGAGCTATACAAATATCTACAGGAGCTCTACCATACCCAATGCTTATCATATTTTTTTAATCATGAAGCCGGATGTACATACATAGAAAGAGTAGACAAGAGTATTCAATTTAGACCTCTGATCATTGTGACAATTAATAGGGAAAGATATGCACCAAGATGACAAAAGTGGAGAGCAACATCCGCAACCTCAAGTGAAATGCCTTCCACATCTTCAATAAGCCCTTCAACTCAAGGACTTGTCAAATTTGTGGTCATGGACACTGACCATAGCAATCAGTTATCGAAGTGGGCAACAACTCTACCCTCTCTAATCCATAGAGCATTAAAAATGTGGTGAATCCATTATCTAAATCTTTGAGTGGTGCCTGTAGAAAAATGAACATCTAAGAAAAGGAAAACAAGCTATTATGTAGAACAAGATCTCCTCCACCACCACCTCCTTGTCCTAGAGATCTCAATCTAAACATGCATGTTAGTAATTATGACTCCCCATTTGCTGCTAACAGACCACCTAATGACTCGTGGAATGAAAAAGGTGAGTTATCTGATACAAATACAAGGAAAATGCGAACAACACCAATATCAATGTCTTCCACACCTCATCTAAAAAGTAATCTACCATAAGCATGGCTTAGCATATAACTTCCAATATTCTCCTAACATAATCACATCAATATGTCACACATGTGGGAAGTGGTTTCTCCATCGTGTTAAATTAACCTTGACATGGACCCTACACTCTCTTTACTTCATGAGGTCCAGATTGATCCAAATCATGCTTGCATTTTCTCGAGACAAACCTGGTGCACACGATGATAGGGAAGACATTCTTCTTTTCCTATTTACAATGGGATATCACTCCACATTTTATCAAGGGGTGGCTAAATTTGTGTTGATTATGTTTGAATGGAGAGATATTTGAGGTAACAAAATTAAAGTAATGATAAGGGGTACTGCGTGTTTGTAGTTCTATTGGTTGAGTTGAGTTTACATTGACTCTTTTATTTTTACCACCTGTGATGGAAAACTTGCACTTTGTACCTTCAACAGGCTTTGTTCTCTCAATGAATTTATGTTGCACGAGTTAATTTCATTTTTATGAATATAAGTTAGTTGAATAAACTCCAAGGGTTTTCTTTATGCCACGGTTCATTCCTAAGGAACAATTTTTTTTTTAAAATCTTCCTTGAGTCTTTTGTATCAAACTCGGTTAGCGTTCCCTTATGATAGATAGAGAGATGACTTTGTTAAGGGAAAAAGCCAAGTTTTAGTTTTAAATTAAACTTTGTGTGGCACCTCTATCAAGAGGGAGCACCAAAAAAAAATATTGCTAAAGAAAGGTTCAAAATGAGAAAAAGTGATTTTACAAGCTCTCTTTTTTCACTCTGCGTACATTCTTCATTTGGCTTTGTGATTTAAAAGTGGGATCTCTCCGTTGTAGTTTCAAAATTCATTTGATTAAATTAATTTGAGGTTTGCTTGACATTTTATTGGATTGAAATGCCTTGTGCGGTAAGGATATGATTCATTCTTGTATATGCATGTTGTCCAAAACTTTTCCCAAAATGTATTTCAACGAGAAATTCTAGATGTGACTTGGCTTGAAAGATGAATCTAGGTTCTTTTTGACCATTCACTCTATCACAAATTTTCTTCCAATGACATAATCTTAGTCATCTCTGTTGAGCCTATACAAATTTTTTGGCCACCGTGTCACATACCTTGAACCTTTGTAACCTTATATAATGCCACCCTCATGTCTCCCTAGTTTCTAATGATTTGGGATATAGACTAAAAGCTTGTGTTTCTAGGAGAAAAGAAGAAAAGGTGAATAATGTGAAATGATTTTGTGAATGAAGAAAAAACAAAAATATGGGTGCTAGTTTAATGTATGAATACACCTCAAGTGAAAAGAAGAATTAAAGCTAAATGAAGTGAATTTCATAAAAAGGAAGAAATAAGGTGGAAGGTAAAACAAAAAATGTGAGCGGTGTGCTTAAATGAAAAGTGGAAACATTAGGGAGGAATTTTAGTCACTTGAATTAAAATTTGTAACTATGTGTGAGTTTCTCTCTTCTGTGAGTGACATTGCATCTTTCATGTGGATTGTGAAGTCTTGATTTCAATTGAGTTGCATGAATAGGATAAATTCTTGTGAATGTTTAGGAAAATCCAGAAGGTCGATGCCATTGACTTAAGTCACTTTGAGATTATATTTGAATGAGAGATTATCCCTAATTTGTGCATAAAGAGAGTTCTTTTGAAAAAAAGAAAAAAAAACCTTTGCCTAATAAATGGTGGTTGAACCATTGGTGAGATGTGTTTGTATGTAGAGTCTTTTTTTTAAATTGTTTGTTTGTGATTGTTTCGAGTCAAGTGTGTAATTATGAAAATCCTATTTTTGGGGTGTAGAAGAGCTTGAGTGAGCTGCTTAGTGTGTGTTATGCTCGAGGAAAAGCAATAGTTCAAGTTTGGAGGTTTGATGAGTTGGTATTTTAGCGACTCATTGAATGTAAATTCATGAATTATTGCCATGTTTTAATGCTAACGAATAGGATTTGAAGCTTTAAACACAGAAGCTCACAGGGGAAGTAATTGGCATCCCTGAGGAACCGACAAGCGTTTTTCCTGCTTGAAAGAAGCAAAGTTGCATGTAACACTCCGGAACTAGTAGGCTAAGCTAGAGCTCGACGTTAGGGTTAGAGACTTGAATGTACCCTCCCGTACCTTAAAATTCTTGTGTTCGTGTTAGAACACAAGGCCTAATCCACAAGGACCAACCATGGATCCTTGAGGAAAAGACCTAAAAGGCTGCCAGGCAGTGACCCACGGAGGGCATCCACGCCTCGTGGGTCAACCCACTCCCCGTAGGGGGGCGGCGTGGGTGAGGCCTCCTTGGAATCTACCTAAGGCAGTAGCCACAGGCAAGACCCACGCCTCATGGATGGGTCCAGCAGCGTGGCTTGCATCCGTAGGTCAAGCCCCCCATTTCAAGTCCCAGAACCCCGACTCACGCTTCACCTACACGGGCCGTGGGTCCAACCACGGTCCGTAGGTGAAGGGGTCGTAGGTGACACCTGGAAGGTAGTTTTGGGAGTTAGTTGAGGGGTAGTTTAGGGTTTTCCATTTTAATTAAATATTAAGTGATATTGTTTTCTATTATTTTAGACTAAGTATATAAGTATTTTAAGCCCCTAAACTAAGTCATCTAAATCATAACTACCAACTTCCCAAATCAAAACTCATCTTCCCTAAAATCTTCTCTCTAGAACTCCAAGGAAGAAGAAGAAAATCAAGCTAGGGTTTGAAATACAGGCCCTTTCCAATCAATTTCGTATGGATTCTTCATTGAGGTATGGTAGCTTTTCATCTATGGGTATCCTCCACCCATATAGTCCCTTCAAAACTCAATTTCACAACTTGGATTTCCCCCAGTTTTACTCCAAGTCATGGGTTCTTTCCAAAAACATTTTCAATGATTGATTTATGTTGGATTATGATTGAATTGATGATTTATTTTTGATTTATAATGAACTCCCCCCATGAACCCATTAATTCCCCATATTACTAAATTGTGATCTCATGATGTGGGTTGATTGATTATAGAAGCATGTGAAGAGATTATGCTTAGAATGATTGAGTTAATTGTATCATGTTATTATCCATATCTAATGTAGAAATTCTAGATGTTTGGGTTGAATGTGATTCATGGTCCTTGAAGGGAAAATTATGAGAATTGTTCATCATTATGAGAATTATGCATGTGTGTCAAGCTTCACTTTGAGAGTGAAGATCCTATGACTATGGTGTAATTGCGTTATTGTTGAAAGGTCATTCTCCCCTATAACCTTACACATGACTATGTATGAAATGTTTAGGACTATGATAATCTTGTTGTGTTGATTGAAAGGCTATTCTCATGACCACACTATGAACATGATGTGAAAGGTTTACTCACATAATAATGATTCTAAGGTTGAAAGGCTATTCTCACCTATTGAATCTATGAGCTATCATGATACCATGTTGGATTGAATGCTAGGGCATTCTTCCAAAAGTATAAACGTAAGTTAAGACTTAACATGAGCTTAATGGGAATTATGCTTAGCACCGACTGAATATGAATATGAGATGAAAGATTTTATGTCAGTTAGTCCGACTTTCCAAATGGGTTCCTTATACGTCAGTTAGTCCGGGTTCCCAAATCAGTTATCTCATGAGATGGAAACCTTCTACCTCAGAAGTTCGGGTTTCTAGAAGCAATCTTCCTATCCCGTAACTATGTTTCCACATAGGTCTTTAGCTAGTGGATCCACTGAAGCTAACAAACTCTAGTTCTACCTTAGGCAAGTAGCACACCTCTTTCGGTATGGGAGCATGACACCGGATATCATGTAGCTCACATGGTCTATGTCGGTTAAGGCGATTACCCTACATGACTGAATATGAACTATGACAAGAATATGAACATGACCTAAGACTTATGGCTTCTCAAGAAGTTCTACTTAACATGAGTGCGGGTATGAGACTTCATTCATGCATTGCACAAGTAGACTTTGAGAGTGGTCGTGGTGTGGTTCTCTTATGCTATGAAGATATATGAATTATGCATGCTTGATGTGGATTGTTGCTATGAGTGACTTCCTTGATATGAGTTTATGAACATGAATGTTTCCTTGTCTATGAGTATTGGCTATGATGAGGTCAAAAGTATGATATGTATGATTAGGGTGGCCTAAAAGTGGTACTTAGTATTAGATAGAATTATGGGATCTTATCTATGCATTGCACAAGTATAGCTTAGGGTTACTTATGAAATGGTTTGACTTGTGTTTTTACACTAATGCTCATGATGATTCTTAAACTTGATAAAGTGTGTGATTTCAAATAAAATGTCTCTTTTTGGCATGTTTCAAGGATTTTATGCATGGCTATCATACTTAGTGCATTTTTGTACTAACCCATATTTTCTACATTTTTCTATAAGTGTAGGACCCGGTTGTTGAGGTGTGCTTCCTTTTTTTTCAAAGCTTGGATCGACTATTCTCCACGCTTTTGGTGAGTCCTCATGGTTCGAGGACGGAAAATTTTTCTTTCTAGTTTCTTTCTCACATTCTATTTTTGAGACTATGTTGTAAAATGGCTGTAACCCTATTTGATACTTCGATTGTATTAGATGGCTACTTGAGACAATGTCTAGACTTCCATTTGCCTTTATGAAAGACTTCGATTGTAAAGGAATTATTTTAAATTCCACATCATTTCTATTTATCTTATGTCATGATATGTTAAGGGCTTGTATGAAACCCCTTCGGGGTTGAGTACCCCTGGGTCGTGACAAACTTGGTAATCAGAGCACAAGGTTTATAATGATTCTAGGATGATGTCTCATAAGCCACGTCTAGTAGAGTCTTGTTCATGAGTGTGATGCGCGCCACATTTATGAATGAGAGGCTATAAGATGTTTAGGAAATTTCACTTCTTTCATTACTCTTGAGTCGTGATAGAGTTTAACTCTATAAGGTCTTCCTTCTAATCCTTCTCTTGTGTATCTTCAGGATATGAATACACGAAGGGCTAACGCTAGAAGGGTGGAAGAAGAGAATGTGGATCAAGGAGTTCCTCCTCAAGATACTCAAGCACCTCAAGCCCCGAATGATCGACGGCTATGACAAATGTGGAAATTAGGTCGGCTCTCCAAATATTGACTCAAGCCATGAGAACTCAAGCCCAAGCCATGACCGCCCAAGCTAATAGGGAAGTTGTTGTTCCGGATAATCCCAATATAAATATGGGCGCTTCAAGGATTCGGGATTTTGTTAGAATGAATCCTCCCAAATTCCATGGCTCCAAAGGAGGAGAAGATCCTCATGATTTTGTGGAAGAGGTTTTCAAGATACTTGACATTATGGGGGTGACTTCGGTAGAGAAAGTGGAACTATCCGCTTACCAATTGAAGAGTGTTTCTCAAGTTTGGTATACTCAATGGAAGAACAATAGGCCGGTAGGAGCGGGTCCCATATATTGGGAAGTGTTCAAATCAACATTTCTTGCTAGATACTTTCCCCGAGAGTTGAGGGAGGCTAAGGTTGAAGAGTTCATCAATCTTCGTCAAGGAAGCATGAGCGTGAAAGAGTATTCCCTAAAATTCACTCAATTGTCCAAGTATGCCCCATCTTTGGTGTCGAATCCGAGGGATGAAATGATTAGATTTTTGAAGGGTGTGTCCAACTTGATTGAAGAATAATGTCGTGCGGCAATGCTCCATGATACTATGGATATCTCACGTCTAATGGTGTATGCTCAACAAGTTAAGGAGTCAAGACTTAGGAAAAAGAATAGAGAGGCAAAAAGAGCAAGGACCGATGATGGAAATTTTTCCAAGGGTAAGTCTGAGGGTCAAGGAAGACCAAGGTTCAAGCAAAGGTTCTCCAACCGAGGCTCCTCTAGTGCTCCAAGGGTCAACAAAGATAGGGTGCCTAACCCTAAGCCTCAAGGAGGAAATAGTGGTGGATCTTCTATGGCTAGGCCTACTTGAACTAAGTGCGGTAAGAAACATGATGGCAAGTGCCTAGTTGGCACGGATGGTTGCTATAGTTGTGGGAAAAGTGGTCATATGATGAGGGATTGTCCCATGCTTAAAGTTCAAGGAAGAGAGGGCAAGCAAGTTCCTCCTAGCGGTTCAAATTCCGATGCTCCCAAGAAAAACCACTTTTATGCTCTTCAAATCCGAGGTGACCAAGAGAGATCCCCGGATGTGGTTACCGGTATGTGAAAAGTTTTTCTTATTGATGTGTATGCTTTATTGGATCCCGGTGCTACTTTATCTTTTGTAACGCCTTATGTGGCGATGAGGTTTGATGTTCCTCCGGAAGAGTTATTAGAGCCCTTTTTGGTTTCTACCCCGGTTGGTGATTCCATGGTGGCTAAGAGGGTTTATATGAGATGTCCCATTTCCTTGTCCCATAGAGTTACTCTTGTAGACTTGGTAGAACTCGACATGTTAGATTTTGATGTGATTCTTGGTATGGATTAGTTGCATGCATGTTATGCCTCTATTGATTGTAGAACTAGGGTGGTTAAATTTCAATTTCCGAATGAGCCTATTTTAGAGTGGAAGGAGGGAAATTCTATGCCTAGAGGTCAATATGTTTCTTGTCTTAAAGATAGAAAGATGATCTCCAAAGGGTGCATTTATCATCTTGTTAGGGTGAAGGATGTTGAATCTGAAACCCCTTCTCTAGAGTCAGTTTCGGAAGTTTTTCCCGATGATTTGCACGGTATCCCCCTCGAGTAGGAAATAGACTTTGGTATTGACCTTGTTCCAGATACGCAACCTATCTCTATTCCTCCTTATAGAATGGCTCCGGTGGAGTTAAATGAGTTGAAAGAGTAACTAAAGGATTTGCTAGACAAGGGTTTTATTCAACCGAGTATCTCTCCATGGGGTGCTATAGTGTTGTTTGTTAGAAAGAAAGATGGGTCTCTTAGAATGTGCATCGATTATCTCCAATTCAACAAAGTGACCATTAAGAACAAGTATCCTCTTTCGAGAATTGATGACTTGTTTGATCAACTTCAAGGGGCTAAGTATTTCTCCAAGATTGATCTTCGTTCGGGTTACCACCAATTGAGGGTGAGAGAGGTTGATATTCCCAAGATGGCTTTCCGAACAAGATATGGTCACTATGAGTTCCTAGTAATGTCCTTTGGTTTGACTAACGCTCCAGCGGCGTTCATGGACTTAATGAATAGGGTATTCCGATAATATCTCGATATATTTGTGATAGTGTTCATCGATGACATTTTGATCTATTCAAGGAATAAGGATGAGCATTTTGACCATTTGAGGGTTGTATTGCAAGTTCTTAAGGACTATCAACTTTTCGCGAACTTTAGCAAGTGCGAGTTTTGGTTAAGGTCCATAGCATTCCTTGGTCACATCGTGTCAAGCAAAGGTATTGAGGTAGATCCTAAGAAGACGGATGCGGTCAAGAGTTGGCCTAGACCTCTTACTCCCTCCGAAATTAGAAGCTTTTTGGGTTTGGCCGGTTATTATACAAGGTTTGTTGAGGGGTTCTCCTCCATTTCTTCTCCTTTGACGGCTTTGACTCAAAAGAAGGCTAAGTTTGTGTGGTCGGAAGATTGTGAAAAAAGTTTCCAAGAATTGAAAGATAGACTTACTTCTGCTCCAGTATTGACCTTGCCGGAGGGTACAAATGGTTTTATGGTGTATTGTGATGCCTCTAGAGTGGGGTTGGGATGTGTGCTTATGCAAAGTGGTAAAGTGATTGCCTATGCTTCAAGGGAACTAAAAGTTCATGAGAAGAACTATCCGACCCATGATCTCAAATTAGCGGCGGTTGTGTTTGCCTTAAAAATATGGAGGCATTATCTATATGGGGTACATGTGGATGTTTTCACCGATCACAAGAGTCTTCAATATTTTTTTAGCCAAAAAGACTTGAACCTTCGGCAAAGAAGGTGGTTAGAGTTATTGAAGGACTATGACATGAGTGTCCTTTACCACCCCGGCAAAGCTAATGTGGTGGCGGATGCTCTTAGTAGGTTGTCCATGGGTAGTGTGGCTCATGTAGAGGATGAAAAGAAGGAATTGGTTCGTGATGTGCATAGGTTGGCCCGGCTAGGTGTTCAACTAGTGGATGCCACCAAGGGTGGTGTCATGATCCACAATGGTTCCGAATCGTCCTTTGTGATGGATGTAAAGGCAAAGAAAGACCTTGACCCTATATTAGTTGAGTTGAAAGAGTCGGTACTCCAGAAGTCTGTAGAGGCTTTCTCCCAAGGGGGAGATAGGGTGCGTAAGTACCAAGGTCAATTATGTGTTCCGGATGTTGATGGCTTGAGAGAGCAAATTTTAGAAGAAGCTCATGGTTCTCGGTATTCTATTCATCCGGGAGCCACCAAGATGTACTGTGATCTATGGGAAGTCAATTGGTGGAATGGTATGAAGAGAGATATTGTGGGATTTGTAGCCAAATGTCTGAATTGTCAACAAGTTAAGGCTGAGCACCGAAGGCCGGGAGGTTTGTCCCAAGATATAGACATTCCCATTTGGAAATGGGAAGATGTGAATATGGACTTTACTGTGGGTTTGCCTCGTACCCGAAGGCAACATGATTCTATTTGGGTCATCATAGATCGAATGACAAAATCAGCCCACTTCATTCCCGTCAAGGTTTCTTTTACGGCGGAAGAATATGCCAAGTTGTATATCAAAGAGATAGTGAAGTTGCATGGGGTTCCTCTATCTATTATTTCGGATCGGGGTACTCAATTTACTTCGCACTTTTGGAAGTCGTTCCAAAAAGGGCTTGGTACTAAGGTTAAGCTTAGCATGACTTTTCATCCCCAAACCAATGGGCAAGAGGAGCGAACCATCCAAACACCTGAAGATATGTTGAGGGCATCTGTTATAGACTTCAAGGGAAATTGGGATGACCATTTTCCATTAATAGAGTTTGCCTACATTAATAGTTACCACTCAAGTATCGCCATGGTTCCTTTTGAAGCCTTGTATGGTAGGAGATGTAGGTCTCCGGTTGGTTGGTTTGAAGTAGGCGAAATTGCTCTAATTGCTCTCGAATTAGTTTATGAGTCCATTGAGAAAGTCCAACTCATTAGAGAGAGGTTGACGATGGCCCAAAGTCGGCAAAAGTCTTATGTCGATGTTAGAAGAAGGGATCTAGAATTTGAAGTTCATGATTGGGTCTATTTGAAAATCTCACCTATGAAAGGTATGATGAGGTTTGGCAAGAAAGGGAAACTTAGTCCCCGGTATGTGGGCCCATATCAAATTTTGAAGCGTATTGGGAAAGTTGCCTATGAGTTAGAGTTGCCAAATGAATTGGCTTCGGTTCATCCGGTATTTCATGTTTCCATGCTTAAGAAGTGCATTGGAGAGCCGGTATCCATTATCCCCTTAGAAGGGTTGGGGGTTGATGAGAGTCTTTCATATGAAGAGATTCCGGTGGGATTCTTAGACCGGCAAGTTAAAAAGTTGAGAAACAAGGAAATAGCTTCTGTAAAGGTTTTATGGAGGAATCATCTAGTTGAGGGTGCTACTTGGGAGGCCGAGGCCGATATGAAGTCCCGTTATCCTCATCTTTTTCCTCCTACTCCTATCCAAGCTTGAGGTAAGTAGTTCCTCTAAAGTTTGGTGTTTTGGGAGTCATGTGTGCTATATGAGTTCTTTATGATTTTCTTATGATATGCATGTTCTTGAGAGAATTCATGTTTAAGTATAAAATGAATTTTCATGATTTATGTGTCCCTCATGTTGATGTTCATTTTAGTATGATGTTGCATATTTGACTTCATGAGATGAGATGATGAACATGCTTTATTATGCTTTTGATGAAATGGCATAGTGGCTCCATAATGTTGTGTTGAGTATGCTTTTGTTGGAGAAGGTAGTTCCTCCTATGAACATGATAAATTTTGAATTTCATGCATAATGGGTTGGTAGATGTAGTTCCTACTTCCTTGTGTTGCATTGATTGTGATTAGGATGGAGTTGAAGTTTCCCCCTTTGAGGGGTGCATTATTTTTATATTTCACGCATGATGGGCTGATAGTCTTGAGTCTTTAACTCTGTAGGGTGTCTAGATCGTCATTCGAGGACGAATGTTCCCAAGGGGGAGATAATGTAACACTCTGGAACTAGTAGGCTAAGCTAGAGCTCGACGTTAGGGTTAGAGCCTTGAATGTACCCTCCCGTACCTTAAAATTCTTGTGTTCGTGTTAGAACGTCAAGGCCTAAACCCCAAGGACCAACCATGGGTCCTTGAGGAAAAGACCTAAAAGGCTGCCAGGCAGTGACCCACGGAGGGCATCCACGCCTCATGGGTCAACCCACGCCCCGTAGGGGGGGCAGCGTGGGTGAGGCCTCCTTGGAATCTGCCTAAGGCAATAGCCACGGGCAGGACCCACGCCTCTTGGATGGGTCCACGCCACGTGGCTTGCATCCGTAGGTCAAGCCCCCCATTTTAAGTCCCAGAACCCCGACCCACGCTTCACCAGCACGGGCCGTGGGTCAAACCACGGTCAGTAGGTGAAGGGGTCATGGGTCACACCTAGAAGGTAGTTTTGGGAGTTAGTTAAGGGGTAGTTTAGGGTTTTCCATTTTAATTAACTATTAAGTGACGTTATTTTGTATTATTTTAGACGAATTATATAAGTGTTTTAAGCCCCTAAACTAAGTCATCTAAATCATAACCACCAACTTCCCAAATCAAAACCCATCTTCCCCAAAATCTTCTCTGTAGAACTCCAAGGAAGAAGAAGAAGAAAACCAAGCTAGGGTTTGAAGTAGAGGCCTTTTCCAATCAATTTCGTGTGGATTCTTCATAAAGGTATGTTAGCTTTTCATCTATGGGTAGCCTCCACCCATATAATCCCTTCAAAACTCAATTTCACAACTTGGATTTCCCCCAAAAAGCTAGGGTTTCACTCCAAGTCATGGGTTCTTTTCAAAAACGTTTTCAATGATTGATTTATGTTGGATTATCATTGAATTGATGATTTATTGTTGATTAATGATGAAATACCCCCATGAACCCATGAATTCCCCATATTACTAAATTGTGATCTCATGATCTGAAGAGATTATGCTTAGAATGATTGAATTAATTGTCTCATTTTATTATCCATATCTAATGTAGAAATTCTAGATGTTTGGGTTGAATGTGATTCATGGTCCTTGAAGGGTAAATTATGAGAATTGTACATGATTATGAGAATTATGCATGTGCTTCAAGCTTCACTTTGAGAGTGAATATCCTATGACTATTGTGTAATTGCGGTATTGTTGAAAGGTCATTCTCCCCTATACCCTTAAACATGACTATGTATGAAATGTTTAGGACTATGATAATCTTGTTGTGTTGATTGAAAGGCTATTCTCATGAACATACTATGAACATGATGTTAAAGGTTTACTCACATAGTAATGATTCTAAGGTTGAAAGGCTATTCTCACCTATTGAATCTATGAGCTATCATGATATCATGTTGGATTGAATGCTACAAAATTCTTCCAGAAGTATGAACGTAAGTTAAGACTTAACATGAACTTAATGGGAATTATGCTTAGCACCGACTGGATATGAATATGAGATGAAAGCTTTTATATCAGTTAGTCTGGCTTTCCAAATGGGTTCCTTATACGTCAGTTAGTCCGGGTTCCCAAATCAGTTATCTTATGAGATGGAAATCTTCTACCTCAAAAGTCCGGGTTTCTAGAAACAATCTTCCTATCCCGTAACTATGTGCCCACATAGGTCTTTAGCTAGTGGATCCACCTAAGCTAAAAAACTCTAGTTCTACCTTAGGCAAGTATCACACCTCTTTCGGTGTGGGGGCATGCCACCGGATTCCATGTAGCTCACATGGTCTATTTCGGTTAAGGCGATTTCCCTACATGACTGAATATGAACTATGACAAGAACATGAATATGAACTATGACAAGAACATGAACATGACCTAAGACTTATGGCTTCTCAAGAAGTTCTACTTAGTGTGAGTGGGGGTATGGGACTTCATTCATGCATTGCACAAGTAGACTTTGAGAGTGGTCGTGGTGTGGTTCTCTTATGCTATGAAGATTAATGAATTATGCATGCTTGATGTGGATTGTTGCGATAAGTACTTCCTTGATATGAGTTTATGAACATGAATGTTTCCTTGTCTATGAGTATTGGCTATTATGATGAGGTCAAAAGAATGATATGTATGATTAGGGTGGCCTAAAAGTGGTATTTAGTATTAGATAGGATTATGGGATCTTATCTATGCATTGCACAAGTATAGCTTAGGTTTACTTATGAAATGGTTTGACTTGTGTTTTTACACTAATGCTCATGATGATTCTTAAACTTGGTAAAGTGCATGATTTCAAATAAAATGTCTCTTTTTGGCATGTTTCAAGGATTTTATGCATGGCTATCATACTTGGTGTATTTTTGTACTAACCCATATTTTCTACATTTTTCTATAAGTGTAGGACCCGGTTGTTGAGGTGTGCTTCCTTCTTGGTCAAAGCTTGGATCGACTATTCTCCACGCTTTTGGTGAGTCCTCATGGTTCGAGGACGGAAGATGTTTCTTTCTAATTTCTTTCTCACATTCTATTTTTGAGACTATGTTGTAAAATGGCTGTAACCCTATTTGATACTTCGATTGTATTAGATGGCTACTTGAGACAATGTCTAGACTTCCATTTGCTTTTATGAAAGACTTCGATTGTAAAGGAATTTTTTTAAATTCCACATCATTTCTATTTATCTTATGTCATGATATGCTAAGGGCTTGTATGAAACCCCTTCGGGGTTGAGTACGCCGTGTTACATCTAGGGGGTACCCTTGGGTCGTGACATTAACTCAATACCAGTGATGCGATTGGCATGGTTCAATTCTTGATTGGCGATTTGCTGATCCCAACGTAGAAGCTCATGTGAGAACTGAAGGCTTAATTGAGGAAGCGACTAACACTCCACAACTTTAGATTGGCGTTCCAATAGTCTAGTGCAAGTCCCAAGCAAAATGCAGAAGGACAAAAATGCAACTATGAGAATTAGTACTTCCTTTGGAAGGATCCAAGGTGATAATGGGGATTTTTGGAATTACGTACATTCATATTCTTTCCTATTAGGGATGGTAGAAAAGACTATTTTTTTGGTAGAAAAATATTCATAGAATATATTGAAGTACTTCATAGCTTGAAGAGGAAGAAAACTCAGGTTTGTGTTACTCTAAGCTTGACTTTTGGATTTTGTTAATCAAATTAGATTGGTATGGAAATTTTCTACATGGATATTGTCTCTATATCTTGTTTTATGAGTAACTAAATCTTAGCTACGGGTGTGTGTGCTAGATGGGGGTGTAAGACCCCAAATGGGTATTCATTAATTTGTTCAATTTTTTTTTGTATGAGATGGATCTATTGTTGCCTTATAGTTTTAATCTAAAACCAGTTGTTGCAAACATTTATTGAGCTCTCTAGCACCGCTTTGGCTTGAGAAAGAAAAATGGAGTAGGGTAAGATTCAATAGTGAGGACTAGTTGAAATTTACTCTATTGGTTTGAGCCATGAATGGGATAATTCAAGTTATTTCTTATTTAGTGATATGACCTAGGGATATCATATCTACTCAAGCAATGTTTAGTGTATTATTGTGAAGGGTCTTGGAGTTAAATAGAATCTAAGGGCATACTTTTGATAGTTCAATAGAATATCAATTCTAGCCTAGATCAAATTGTATCCATGTATCAATCGATTCTGTTGTGATTAATCTTTACTTATTCGAGTTGAAACCCCAATTGTTATGCACACACCCCTAGTCCTTTCCAAACTTGGTAGATCAATGCGTTGATTCCTTATTTTAATATATATATATATATGCGTGTTAAGAATCTTATTTGCGAATTCATTTCGGGTTGCTAAATCGATTGAAGGTTATCCCATCTCCCAATCCTTGTGGTTTGACACTTACTCCTAAAGTTGGGTATTATTTTTCATACGACCACCTATCCCTTGAAAAATGGGACATACTTGACTGTTTATCAGAGCATCAAACTTTTATGGAGGCACATGTGGGTTTGTACTCCGATAATTGTACCTATCATTATCTCTTGTTCTATCTTGCTCACAACACTGCCATTTTCGGTATCTCCACAGACCATCTTAATCTTTCAAACTTTGATTCACATACGAGGATACCAAGGGCCTTGATTGGTCACTTGGTACCTCGATCAAGAGACTCACCCTTGATTTGCCAACCATCTAATATCCTTATCAAATTAGGCATAAGCAACCTCCTCTTCCATCAACAATACATTATATGCCCCAATGCCATTCATACTTTTACTCTGGTACTTAACATGTGTTAGCTAGGAGCTCCGCACTTGTCATCATCATGGCCATTTCTTCATCTCACTCCTCTTCTTTCTTTCATATCTCATTTTCATTGTTGATGCAACTACTCTCACGGACTTTGCCTTATCTTGAGTATGACATGCCAAATTTTATTTGTCATTTGGTTAAGAGAAAAAAATCCTTCGGGGTAAGTGGAATTCATGCAGGAACCTCCAGCCAAGTAATGAACCATTGCTTGATTCACCTCATCCACTAAGCGGTATAAAATTTAAAGCAAGACTTGGTCTAAGATCAATGGTTTAAACATTCATCCTTTTTTTTCTTAAACCATAGCCACACCTCGTTTATAGCTTCTCCCGACAATTGTTCAATTTTTTTTATCTTATCCCTCAATATCAACATTCACGAGGGTGGGAAAAATCTTTGAAGGAATGCATTCTTTAGTTTAGTCCAAAATATAATCAACCCTTGGGGAGATTTCACAAGCCATGAGGTGGCTTCTGTCGATAGGGAGAAAGGAAACAACCTTGGTTGGATGGACTCTTGGCTAATGTTCCTCACTTATAAAGGGAGAAAAACATTCATAAAATATCTTAGGTGACTATAAAGACCTAAAATAATCCGTAGACGTGACATGGTGAATAAGACACTGAAAGATCCTAAACAAGCCACTTGACATAAGCATGTTGTAATAAAATACAATTTTAAGAGATATAATCAAGATAACTCTAAAATGATAAAATGACATAAACGATACCAACATAGTACATAAGAGATATGCGGAAAATGACTAAGTCTTACACAACCTTTTTTAACTTCATAAGAGTGGTTGGGATGTAACCCATACACCATGTACAAGTCTGAAACAAAAAGAATATAAAAGAATAAAATATCAATGTTCTTTTCCTCGGAGCTTGAAGACTCACCAATCTAATGTGCTAATAGAACATTCCAAGATAGCCATGATCAGAAGAAGGAATGTCGGACCCTATATTATGAGACAATATAGGCACAAATATGTATTAGTACGGTGAATGTACTAAATATAGGGAAATGCACAAAAACATAGGCATAGGCATGATAATATGAGGCACTTTAAAAATGATATGCATGACCAAGTAAAACGTGATAAAAATTCTTTACAAAGAAATCATATATCATATACAAGGTTAATGCACACTTAAAACCATCTGAGAAATTTTCATAAAACCCTTTGATAGAAGCATAGTTCATTTGTGGGATATTTATCGTTAACCGACAATAAGCCCATGTGAGCTATAACATGGAATCTGGTAACGCTCAAATCACCCTCCAAAACCAATTAAATAAGTGAGCAATCCGCGTCAGTAAAAAAACCTAATGAAGAGTCGGGGTCGAATCCCACAGGGAATAGTATATCCTAGAGAATTCTTTATCAAGAAATTTGAACTTTAAATCAGCTCATTTGTACTAGTTAGAAAAATTGGGTGGATGGTACAACCAACTTAATATAAAGCTTTGGTTATCAAATATCACAATTAAACTGAAATTGAAACTAAATCAAGAGTTATCAAGCAATCTAGGGGTGTGGGGATTGAAAATCAACGTAACATAGGGGTGATTGTGCTGGTCTATAGTGATGTACATATATGAATATGCTACGTCATCTTCAATGACGCTAATCTTCTTTCGATCTCAAAGCATCTATGCATAGAATCTCCTTTCGGTGTAATCTAATTACCAATCCTAATCAACCCAATACCTTACTCTATCCTCTCTTTCAAGAATAGGGCAAATAGATCAGACCCATAACCTCTCTTTCAAGTAAGATATAGACATCAAACTTAAATTGCTAGTATTGAATTAATTACCCACTCCAATTAATCTCTTATGAGCATCAACCAGAGATCAGAAAAAGGAATTAAGTTTAAAATCTTAACCCATAATTTAACCCCATGGTAATTAGACTAAATTCATGCATGAAAAACAACAAAACATACCATAGCACAATACTCACTATATTAAATCAACACCTAATCCCATTAGAGCACCCCTAGATCTTGGGGTTTTAGCTACCCATCACAAAAACTCAAGAAATTATACCTTCTATTAAAGCAGCCATGTGTAACTCAAAATCAAGCAAATAAGAGTAAACCCACTTTGGATTTAACTTCAATTTATCAAATTCAAGTCTCAAAATGTAAAACCCCAAGAACTAGAAAAGTGTTCTTTTAAAAGTAAAGTGTTTTCTCCTGTCAACTCTTTAATCTCACTCGTCGAACACTCCAATCAAACTCTCTAAAAATTGTGTCATTTGGGCTATTTATACTTTCCCAAAATTTAGCCAAAAATCCACTTAATAACAAACTTAGCGACATTAGTCGGGATCACCAAACTCGCTCGGTGAATCACCCTTCGCTCCTCAGGTCTCCTTGTGATGCTCTAGGCTTTAGGTGTTTGAACTTCAGTTGGCAGTCTTGATCGATTCAGCCTTTCAACTTCAGAGAATCACCGAATACCACCTTAGTCCGCCTTTCAAGCATTAAATCTTTGTGTTGCACACTGTCACTTTGGGCGATGTGCAGCATGATCGACAATTTAACTCGGTGCATCGCCTTCTGTATTGGAGTCTACCGACCTTCTTTTTTAGAGACAAGTGCTATGCACTATCACTTTGGGTGAGGTCGTGCCCAGTTGGTGATCTTCCTTTCTTGTTAGGCGATCAACAATTTTCATTTTGCACTTCTTTTTTGTATTTTTGACCATTCTTTCAAACTTTAGTCCTTTCCTTGTCGAATTGCCTTTATAGTTCCAAATCATCAACATTTGATTAGAATAGGACAAAGTTAGGCATTGAGGACACTAACTATTGAGCTAAATGAACCTTAAATGAGTGCAAATCTACCACTCATCAACACCCTAAACTTAAACTTATGCTTGTCCTCAAGTAAATCAAGAACATAATAAGCTCAATAACGGTGTCTACAATAGTACTCAATGAGAGTTAACATGCAAGTGCCATGTCTGGACTACTTTCTATACAATGTTACCCTAAATAATGATCAAAAAGCTTCAAAGGATGACTAGCTAGTCTCAACAGAAGCTCAAGCTCACTTTAGCTTCTTGTCTAGTGCAAGAAAATGTTTCAACAAATACATTAAAGTTCCCACAAATCGAGAATAATTCCATGCTCTCACAAAGCAAATCAACAAAGGTAATAGGAATCAATGCTACTCTTACTCTCTTAAAAGATAAACACATGCAACCTTTGTCCCATAGGTTTGTTCATATTTTCCAATCATCACACAACCTAGTTCATTTAAGATCTCAAGGGTCTTTTAGCCTTGTAATGGGGCTGAGGGTAAAGGCATGGTAAATTTGGATTGGTGACTTATACCTTTTCAAAGCATTGTTGCAATCATCATCACCTCTTCTCAAATTCTTTTTCTTCTTTTTCATTTGAGAACTCAAATGTTGATTCTCCACTAAATTTATTTGAAATTCCCCTTTATTTCAATCACTTCTCTTTTTCAATTGACTTTTTCAACGTTTTTTCCATCACCATGATGACACAACACACATATGTTTCTTATAAGGAGAGGTTCCTTCTTTCTACAAAACTTTCAGATTTGAGTCTCATTTCTTCTTTCTTTAGCCCTCCCCTTGGCTTTCATTCATCCTCCCTTTCCACACCCCCAACTTAGGATTTTAGCCTAAGTTGGCTATTCAAACATTGCAATGCTTCCAAAAGGATGTTTAGTGAGAAGATAGGGATAATTTGGTTCAAGAGGCTTCTTTTGGTTGTCAACAAATAAGTTAGGCTCAATTGGTGCCAATATGGATTCACACCCTCACAAGGTAGTCACAAAAGACTTTATGGACAATTTGGCTCCCTCATTGAACTTTTGCCCAAGATCATGTCCCACATTCACCAAGATTCACATAATTGGACTAACAAGGAGAATTCTAGGACTCCAGAGGCATGCTTTCAAGTAAAACCTCACCACACATGGAACTTTGAAAAACACTCATTTAGCGCATCCCGAAAAGATCAAAGCGTACGTGCAATGTTCATTGCAAGACTAACATCAAAACGTAGCTAGTCAACAAAAGATTCAAACAGATCGCTCAATGGTGTAACAACATGGATTTCGTTCTCTTAAAACCAACACTACGCATCATGCTCATCATGACTAAAATTCAAGATATCGATATTGAACAAAATCGATTCTCATATTATTATCAATGAAAACTTAAAGCATTGCACGATTTGAACTCATGGATGGTTGCAACATCAAGGAGAACGTCATAGAAGTAAAGAAACACAAATTTTTGCACAAAAAGAGCACTCTTATATAAACAATTAACAAACTATAATTATTTTAAAAATAAAATAACAAAAATACAAGTCAAAGGGGAATATTGGCAAGAAGGCCCTCGCCCCACAAAAAATAGAATGTAGTGTCCTCAATGAAAAATAAATTAAAGTACTGGGAGGATGAGACAAAGGTCCCCCTGACAGGCTATGCCTATGGAGCATTCTGATTTGGAGTCTTGGGTGGTGAAGCCTCAAGAGGGGAATCAATGCCCGACAAAAGGATCACACGATGCAACATAGGAGGTAAAATTGGAGCATCAGTGCCCGTCTCACAAACATGAGGTATGGTAGAGTCTGGAGTGACTCTACTAGACCCGACCTCTGAAGTCTCTCGAAGAGACCTCTCCAGCGCAGCCTGAAGAATGACCTCCTCGGTCTCATGCAACTCAGTCAGTTTCTCAGTAATCCCGTGCTCCTCATATCTCAACTCCTCCTTGGCTCTCTCACTCTCATCATCAATAGTCTCAATATCCACAGAAGCCTCATGGACAGCAGTGGAAACCACAACAGCGGAAGGCACAATACTAGGAATCTTGGGAGCATCTGTTAGGGGAACCTCACCCCCAAAGTGTGGAGATATCCATAGACTGTGTCAGGATCACCTCCACTCGCAAAGTATCCACCTCCGCCCTCATGGTATGAACAACACTAGAACTACCCTCAGCTTTCTTTTGAGCCTCAACCCTCACACTCAAATCATCAAGCCTCAAAGCATGGCTCACTACCGTCCCCTTACACTTGCTCACTCTCTCAGTCACAGGTGTCAGCGCCTTCTGAATGGCCTGGTCAATGAGATGGGGCAAGTCTTTCTCAACCCGGGCATCTCTCACATCAGCTGATCAGGCAAGGCTGCCCAGATGATATATCAAAGCCTGGGTAAAGGGGGGACTGGAGATAGGAGAAGGGGGAGGCATCACAACAGTAGTTTTAGCAGTAGCAGGCTGTACAAATGCAGTGACAGAAGAGCCAACAATAGAAAAAGGTGTGGAAATACCTGCCTGCTCCACATAAGGATTAGGTTTGTTGGTCTCAGGTGCTAGGGTAGCAGGGTCGACGACTAGAGTGAATTCTGGTATTAGCTGTTTCCTCTGAGCCGCATCATCTCTCAAATACTCGACCTCGATCCTCCGAATTTTACTGGAGGAGACTAGAGTAATTTTGACATCAGTGTTCCCTTGTAAGGGAAATCAAGCTCCCTCGCAGAGCTGAGAAATAAGCACCGGGAAGGGAAGAGAAGTCTGCTCCTGTCTGGCTCGAAGTAATATTTCCTTGACAATTATTTCTCCCACATTGATCTTCTCTCCCTCAAAAATAGAACCCACTAACACAGCCTTTGGATGCCAGAGTATAGATTCATTTTAGGACAACATCACAGTGCTTCTAATAAACTTGAACCAGTATCTCGCCAATATGCCCAGATCTTTATTTTCTATCTTGGAACCTTCAGCCATCCAAGAAGGTGCAGATTCACCGGATGTTATAGGGGCCAGCCACTCTTTTAGTGTATCCACTGTCTTTGTCATCTGGGTCTTGTACTCGTCAGTCTGATTATTCATGGTGCTCAATACTGCGTTAATTTCAGTGGCATTACACTACACCATATTACCCCATACGTCCACTTAATCCAACATCTTCCATACATTCCTTTTTCCCTTTTTTTGATAATTCCTTGGCATAGGCATCATAAAACTCTCATACCCATTTAGGTATATATTGTTGCCTGGCTCTTGTGAACTGTTCCAGCTTGTGGAATTTGATTGCCGTATATATTGGCGAATACTCACTCATGACTCTGTTAGTCGACAGTCACTGTTCCTCCAAAATGGTTAGTTCTCCTTTTGCCTTGAGCCTATTCAAAGCCCTTGGAGCTATAATCGGGAGAATGTGAGAATTATAATTCAGATCTTTTGGGGGTGATAGCAGCTTTAATCGGATGTTCACATTTTTTGTAGCGATGTGCTTCCTTAATTTCTTTCCCCCGTTGGTAGGGGTTTGAGGATTGGACTGTTGTATCTAAGAAGCCCCAGAAGACTTGTTCATTGAGACTCCATTTTTTCTTTTTCGAAGGAGGAGGAGGAGGAGAGGACTCTCTCCCGTGTTCCTTATCAGAGGACTCCACCTGTTTACCTTTTGTTCTTGTCATTACCTGCAAAGTACACATTCAAACAATGGATTTGTGAAGGTTAGTTGAATTCGAACGTGAATTGAAATATGATTCAAATACCCTCTTGAGACTCGCTTTATGGGAAGGTGATGCACCAAATAGGATCGGCGAGCTTACCGAATGAGATAGAATCAAATTATTTAGGGCTCATATACAAAAGGCAACGTTAATGCCAACTCGTCAATTTACTGAGTTGGTTTCAGCGAGCTAAGACAAGTCCGTCGAAACTGACAATGCAATAGGGAAAGTCATAGGCATCAAAGACAATATCCACTCCCACTCGGTGATTCACCAAGTGAGTTCGCCGGAATAAGACAAGCCCTCCAAATGGAACAGTACCCAAGGCAATGCATATGCTAAAGAAGGCGATCTGGGTCTTACTCAGTGATTCGCCTAACTCCCCTGGAGAACTAAAACAAGCTCACCGAACTGGAAGTTTCTGCCCAGTGCCAAATTTTAACAGAAAAAACAATCATACCCAACAAATACTAGTTTCCCCCAAACATTACAATCCACCTATATATTTCTCTACCCATGGGTACTCGAATTTCCCCCATTTATCACTAAGCATTGCATTAATTAATAATTTTCCCTTAAAAAGTAGTCACCCTATCTATCATTGGGAAAAATCATGCAATTAGGTCAACACTAAGCTACTCAAACTTCACTCACATAAAATTAAGATTAGACCCATCAAATTAACCAATTCAATTCAATGATTTAACCAACACAATCATGATTCATCAATTTGATAGGCATTCACAATTAAAATCACAGGGCAAAGCTCAATCTAAACAATATGATTCTACCCATCAAAATCAGGCACTCAAACATAATTAAATGGCTTAAGCCCACACCCTATATGCTTTCTAAGCTAAAAAATAACCAGAAAAAGTCAAAACACCAACCTTAAGGCCTAAAATAATCAAGAAATTGAGGGTTCAAGTTTGGGTTGACACAAACTCCAAACAAATGCACTCTTAGAACCTTCAATATGCTCACACGAGGCTCACAAACTCTCAAAATGCACAATGCAAGAGAAAGGAATCAAAAAATATCTCAGGTTTCAAAGATATGGAATTTTGAATTTGAAAAGACCCTTGGCCTTTTTATATCAGGACCATTCGGCAATCAAGACTAACGTTGCCAAACGTGTTTGGTGAATCACCAACTGGAGCTTAAGCTCGCCAAACTTTCCTGAACAAACACCAAACCAGAAGGATGATTCGGCAAACTTGATGGAGTCCGCTTAGTGCACTTCGGTGAATTGCCCTTGTGAGTTATGATCGACTATATTGATAGTGTACTTTTCTATCTTTTCAAGCTCAAAAGGCGGACAAGAAGTAGTCCGCATAATGCCTTCGGCGGATCGTAGATTGGGTTTGTCATCGCCTATTCTTCCTTCTTCAATCTACCAACTTCTGCTAAACCTGCACTTAGAATGCACATTATTTGAAAGCAGTAAAAGTAAAAAATTAAGACTTCGGTTGTCTCCAAAGAAGCGACATATTTAAAGTCGTGGTAAGGCATACTGCGAAAACTCAACAATCATTTTTGGGGTTCGGGATGGTGTCACTATGCAAAGCTCCCTTTTACCTTGGATTTAGATGAGTGGCAATTTGACCTAGTTGGGTCTCTAGGTGCTTGATAAAAACTGAGTGTGAAGTCACCGTTTGAGATAAAGTGGACAAGTCATTTTTTAAATCCTTCAACACCTTATCGGACCCTTCAACCTTGTTGTATAACCTTAAAAGCATGTCTTCTGCGAAACTTCCTTCTAGCCCAGCTGATTCTTTTGGGTGTGGATGATCATGGGGAGGCACATATTCATCTTTGTCCATCTCCCTATCTCTCCAATTTCAACCCCGCCAGACTTTCCAACCACCATCTCTATCCTTGTTTCAACCTTGGTTCCCACCTTGTCATTGATAATTATTGTGAGAACCCCCCCCCCTTGATTTCTCAAGTATTGAACTTCCTCATTGTATAATGCCTCAAATTTGGCATCATTCAGGCACTTGCCCACTGTTGGTGCCAACCGCATTCATGGACTTGGTTCCACTTCCCATTATATGGTCAGACAACAAATTGATTTGGTTCATCATTTTGGACATGTTTTCATCCCTTTCATGGTCTTTCTTGATTTTTTCTTTGCTCAAACCCACATGTAGAAGGGTCACTTGGTCTTCCCTAGTATGCAATGCTCGGTTAACCTTAGTCATATCATCTAGTAACAAAGAAACTCAATCATATGGCTGTCTCATAAATCCACCATGTACTAAGTGATCAGCCACACCATTATTGAGTGAATCAAGGTTGCATTAAAAGTATTGCAGCAGCAAATTGTCCGGAACGTTATACGTTGGACATTGCAAGAGTAACTTTTTGAACCTCAGCCACGTTTCATGCAAAGGGTCACCTCCAATACATTTGAAATTTTGAATTTGGTGACGGAGTTTAACCATCTTCAAGGGTGGAAAGAATCTTTCCAAGAATGCCTCAGTCAGCTCATTCCATAAAGTAATAGAATCATTTGGAAACTCTGCCAACCATCATGTAGCCTCTCCCGTTATAAAGAACAGGAATAACCTCAACCTTACGGATTCTTGGGATATATTCTTGAACACAAAGGGTCAACACACCTCCTTGAAATTTTAAGGTGCTCATAGGGATCCTCATGAGCTAGAACCCCAAAAATTCCTTTCAATTGTAGCAATTGTATCTTAGTTCCGATGATGTGAAACACCGTCCTTCCGGTTGTAGGAGGTATTCAGATTGATCCCGTGGTTTGAATGAAATTAATGGGCATGTCATTGAGATCACCCATAGTATTATTTTGACCATAGTGACTGTCATTGTCACTCCCATGGTCACTCATCTTTTCAACCTGCAAATCAGCCAACAATAATACCAAACAATAAATCTATTACAAATAGACCAAATTAAAATCTACTTTATCAATTAGAATTCTTAACCACCACTCCCTGGCAATGGTGCCATTCTTGATAACTCTCAAATCACCCTCTAAAACCAATTAAAAAAGAAAGCGATCGTCGTTAGTAAGAAACCTAACGAAGAGTCAGGGTCAAATCCCACATGGAATAGTATATCATAGAGAATTTCTTATCAACAAATTTGGACTTTAAATCAGCTCATTTGTACTAGTTAGAAAAATTGGGTCGATGGTACAACCAACTTACAATAAAACTTTGGTTATCAAATATCACAATTAAACAAAAATCAGAATGAGATCAAGAGTTATCAAGCAATCTAGGGGTGCGAGGATTCGAGATCGACGTAACATAAGGGTGATTGTGTTGCTCTATAGTGATGTAGATATATGAATAGTCTAAGTCATCTTTAATGACACTATTATTCTTTCGATATCAAAGCATCTATGCATCGAATCTCCTTTTGGTCTCATCTAATTGTGAATCCTAAGTAACCCAATACCTAACTCTATCCTCTCTTCAAGAATAGGAAAAATAGATCCGACCCATAACCTCTCTTTCAAGCAAGCCATATACATCAAACATAAATTGCTAGTATTAAACTAATTATCCACTCCAATTAATCTCTTTCGAGCATTAATCGGAGATCATAAGTAAGAATTAAGTTTGCACTCTTGACCAATAATTTAACCCCATAGTAATTAGACCAAATTAATGCACGAACATTAACAAAACAGAGCATAGCACAATACTCACTATATTAAATCAACAATCAACCCCATTACAGTACCCCTAGATCTTGGGGTTTTAGCCACTCATCACAAAAAGTAAAGAAATTATACCTTCCATGAAAAATGCCATGGGTAACTTGAAATCAAGCAGTTAAGAGTAAACCCACTTTGGATTTAACTTCAATTTATTGAATTCAAGTCTTAAAATGTAAATCCCCAAGACTAGAAAAGTGTTCTTTTAAAAGTAAAGGGTTTTCTCCTTTCGACTCTCTAGTCTCACTCATCGAACTCTCCAATCCAACTCCCTAATAATTTTATCCTTTGGGCTATTTATACTTTCCCAAAATTTGGCCCAAAATTTATTTAATAACCAACTCGGTGACATTAGTCGGGCTAGCCAAACTCGCTTGGCGAATCGCCCTCCGCTCCTCATCTCGCCTTGTAATGCTCTAGGCTTTAGGTGATTGGACCTCAGTTGGTAGACTTGATTGAGTCATCCTTTCACCTTCGGCGAATTGCCGAATACCACTTTAGTCTGCCTTTCGAGCATTAAATCTTTGTCTTGCACACTTTCACTTTGGGTGATTTGCAGCAGAATCACCGTTCTAACTCAACGCATCACCTTCTCTACTGAAGCCCAACGACCTTTTTTGATAGACACAAGTGGAATGCTCTGTCACTTTGGGTGAGGTCGTGCTCAGTTGGTGATCCTCCCTTCATGTTAGGCGATCAATAAAGTTCACTTTGCACTTATTTTTGTATTTTTGTCCATTCTTTCAACCTTCAGGCCTTGCCTTGTCCAATTGCCTTCATAGATTTAAATCATCAACATTTGATTAGAAAAGGATAAAGTTATGCATTGAGAACACTAATTATTGAGCTAAATTAACCTTAAATGAGTGCAAATCTACCACTCATCAAAATCTGATATGACCCTCACACCGAAAAGAGGAATCTAATTGCCAAGGTATAACTCCATCACATTCATTCTTTGCTAAAGTTGATCCACTAGCTTAGGTCATTTAAGACAATCCTACGGTGGTTCGTAGTTAGGGACAAGGAGGTTACTTCTAGAGACCCCGTATCGACTAACAGGAGAGCCTCCATCTTAAAGTTCCCTCGGGGCTAAATCCCAAAGGAAAAGAAATAATTATATTCATAATCAAAATACTTGGAAAGGCAAAATTAATACTACCAATTCAATCATAAATTCATATTAAAGTAACTTCTTTCAGATCATGATTTCATAAACTTCCTCATATAGATAGTTACCTTTCTAATCATCTAGATAATGATTTCATGCATATGTGATGAAAACCTTCACAATTCATCGATACTTATCTCAAAAACATTCATAGTTCATAAATCATCCTTTTCATAAACATGCATAGATTTCATAAATTATAATTTATAAGTTCATAAGCTTTGTTCATAAGTCCATAGTCATAATCAAGTATGAAGCATGGGTCCATTTGAAATCAATTGAAAAATATATAATTATATCAAATCATGCATAATAAGATGGAATATCAACAACTGAATCATAATAAATATGACCCATGAAGAATCACATTAAACCTTAAGAGAAGTGGGTTAAATTTAATTGGACATTTTGAGTTTCTTTTTGAACCAAATAGATGAAAGGGATTGATGAGTTGGGAATTTCGACTCATTTAGGGCTCATTATTCAATGAATTAGTGTCCTCAATACCTAATTTGTGCTCATAACTGATGTTAATGTGTTTATATCCAGCAATTAAGGTTTAAGAACAAGGCAAGGACATTTCGATGTGAAAATGAGCAAAAAAGTTGTAAAAACTAAAGAAAAGAGACGCTAGAGCTCCCAAAAGCCACTCGACGACTCGCCGAGTGATCCTCCAGCTTGCCAAATATTCCAGAAAAATAACCCATGTACCAAGCCAACTTGGCGAGCAAAAGATGATTCGGCAATGCACCGAATGGATCAGCAATCACGACCCAGCTCGCCTAATCTTCTAGAATAATTGGATGCAAGAGCCAAGCCAAAAGGTGAGAAAGTGAGTTTGTTTGCGTCTTTACAACCCAGCCTGAGAAAGTGGATTTAGTTAACGAATTGGGTTGTTTTGTATTGTTAAGCTTGTTGAGGTTCGAGAGAACTCACTCAAAACATCATAGCTGATTGAGAGATATATATTGTTTTCAAAACCTAGCCTAACCATTGAGATTCAACAACTTAAAGCAATTAATAATTATCCGTTAAGCGAAATTAGTATTCGATTGATCACATTCCTAAGGTCCTCTCTCTAATCATTCAAATACTGTGTTAATTGTTCTTGTTATCAATTGGTTACTAAATCTCCCCCTTTGATATTGATAATTGAAACTCCTCGATTACTTTATGTTGCGTATTCGTTTACTTCTACAAAAGATTAGAATACTTCTTTACTTCGTAATTGAATTCTTTATGGTATCACTTAATGTGGGATCGACCACAACTCATCGTTGGGTTAATAATTGTTAGCGACCACCTACACTATAATCAGAAGAAGTGTAGTTGAGCGTTATCAAAAATCCCGCCGCTGCCGGGGAGTGGTGTTTAGAATTCTTTTATTGATGTTTTGTGAACTAATCTTGTTGTAGTAGAAGTTTTTTATTTGTGTTTTTGTTGATTGCTCTAAACAAGTGTAGAAATTAGTGTGAATGGGAGCAATGCAATTCAACTTGCGAACAATGATGACATCGGAAACTTGCATGATGTCAATGTGGATCAGCTGGGAAGTGTTGGTGCTATTTGATTGCCTCCAAATGTGGGTAATGCGGTGTTTCATGTGACTAGCACGATGTTGCAGTTGTTGCAAATGAAATGTCTCTTTGGGGGACTTGGTCATGAGGACCCTCATGACCACATCCGCAATTTATTGGATGTGTGTGGACCGTTTTCCTTCAAGAACATCACTCAAGAGTAAGTCCGACTCAATTTGTTTCGCTTTTCTCTAATAGGGGAAGCAACGAAGTGGTTGACCGAACTACCAAGGGAATCTGTCACTTCTTGGGGAGGATCTCACAGAAGTGTTTCATGAAAGATTCTTCCCTCCCTTGAAGATGGTTAAGTTGAGGTATGATATTTAGAACTTCAAGCAGATTGATAGTGAGCCTATCCATGAAACATGGTTGAGATTCCAAAAGTTTCTGCTCCAATGTCTTACCCATGGGTTTCCAGACAATGTGCTATTGCAATATTTTTACCGGAGTCTTGACAGCGTCAACAAGGGTGTTGCCGACCAACTCATTCGGGGTGGAATCATCAGACAACTATTTGACATAGCGTCGGCGCTGCTTGATGAGATGACTAAAATTAATTGTGCATGGTCAACAAGGGAAGATCAAGTATCTCCTCTAAACCTCGGGCTGACCAAGGAACAAATGGAAAAGAACCAAGAACGTGATGAGAATATGGCCATGATAATGACCCAAATGGATTTGTTGACAAAACATTTTATGGGAAGTGGTTCTAAAGCTGTGAATTCGGTTGGTGAGAGTAGTGGTGTGAGTCATGATGACGCACAATTTGAGGCCATGTACAACGAAGAGGTACAATTCTTGCCAAACCAAGCGGGTCGTTCTCATCCAAGCTATCCAAGGACAGGTGGGAATCAAGGTTGGAATAGCGATCGTGATGATGGTTGGAGAAATCAGGATCGAGATTGGCGTGATAGTGGTGCAAATAGGAGAGATAGAGATGCTGATAAAGATTTCTATGTGACCCCTCTTGAATGTCCAAAGCTGAAAGAACTAAAGGCTGATCCCGAAAGCTTTCAAATCAAGGATATACTTTCCCGTATCCTTAACAAGGTGGAAGGAACGGACAAGGTACTCAAGGAGATGAAAGATGATGTCTCTTGTTTAAATCAAACGGTAACCTCGCATTCGGTTTCAATAATGCGAATGGTTGTCTCGCCAATTTGAGCTAATTTTTTGCTAATTTGTTCTGTAACTTTCGATGAGTCCTCTGTTGCTCGCCGAATGCTCTCGACAACTCACCGAGCAGTTTGGCGAGTTTGTCTGCAGCTTTTTGAGATGTGTTTTCACTAGCCCTTTGCAACAACAATTTGTTCTCGTTGGTGTTGTTTTACAGATATGGTCAGACCTAAAATACCGGCAAAGGTTCCACCACTCCGCAAGAAGGATAAAGGGGTTGTAATTGCAACGGAGGTTGTACCTCTGCGAGCTACTCTTCCTAAACCTCTTCAGAACAGTGTTAGGGGGAAAGGGAAGAAGCAGGTGGTGACAAGTTCAAGTTCAGGTTTGAGTTCATTAGATAGTATGGGCATCGACTCCACCCATCTCACCTCCTCTGGGTCTGAAGGTGAGGAAGCTGCGGGGTCCAGGACTCCTATTCTCACACCGGTAACTAAGGGAGAGTTGCTAAAGTGGAGGCGCTCGGAACTGCGTTCTGAAGCAGTTCATGATCCATTAGCTTGACTTCCAGCACGTCCAACACCTACAACAGCACATGCACCTCAAATGCCCCCGGCCCTAGTACATCCTCCTTGGTCTATGAATAAACTGAAGGCCACTGGATTGCGGTGTATTATGGATGAAAAGTGATTGTCCACAGATGGTGTGGTGGACAAATATCCAATTGTATGGGAGACACTACATTTCCACAAGTTCCAACAGTTCAAGAAGCCCTGAAATCCATATGTTCTTTCATGGGTTCGGGAATTCTATGAAGGTTATGCGAAGTTGATCCCGAAAGGGAAAAACAAGGCAGGATCAATGGCACTGGTTGACTATGTAGCAGTGCGGGGTAAGCAAGTTAAGTGCAGCGAAACTGATATTAATGATAAGTTGAATTACACAACCTGACTTATCCATTTTTTTCCCGATAAGGTCAAAACCAAGACATTGAAGGACTTGAAAGGGTGGCTTGCCCCGTTGCTGAGTGATACTACTCCTCCGTGGATGAGGCGGGAGTTGTGATTGAGAAAAAAAATCTGAACATCACTCCTCGGTATTAGTTCGGCTTTATTATCAGCACTCTGATGCCATCACAGAATGAGTCCATCATCCGGCATTCAAAGGCTGCACTACTGGGTTGTATCATCGACCGAGAGAGGCTGAATCTGGGGTTGATCATTGCACATGAGATGGCTATGAGGGCCAAACAAAATCAAACCCAATTGATATTTCTAGTTCTTATCAGCGATTTGTGTCGCCGAGCTGGTGTGCCCTTTGTGGCGAAGACTGATGTTGAGGTGACTCATGCCTCTTTTATTGATATTCAGAGGATTAAACTGGAATATACGTAGGATGACGCTGAGAGGAGGAAGAAAGCCACAGTAGACACATCCCCAGTTGTGAATATAGATTCCATGGAGGCCGACACTACTTAGCCCACTCAGGCAGACGAGCCCTCAGGTATACCTTCCCCCTCACCTTCTGTTGCTCCGGCTACTGCTTCTGCTTCGCATCCCCCGTTGACCCAGGCCATGCTGTACAAAATGGGCAACCTTTCCTATTCGACGGATGTGAGGGCCTCGAGAGTTGAGGCCGCTGTGCCATCTATGATTGACCGAGCGATAGCTGCGGCATTGGCTCCTATTTGGGAGGAGTTGAGAGTATACCATGAGATGATTATGGCCTATGGGTTGGCATTGGATGCCCTCACCACTCGGGTTGAGGTATGTGAGACCTCAGACTATGGCTCTACAGATGTGACAACCTTGAAGGCTGATATTACCGGTTTGCGTTGTTATGTGGATGAGCTGAAATCCACCGTCATATCCATGTTGTGGGGAAGTGTTGAGATTCCTGTGGATCCCAATTTTGAGATGCCTACAGTTCCAGTTGTTTCTGAGATTTCTCCAGCTGTTGTGACCAGAGATGCTGGTGCAGCTGATGATGATGGAGAGTCTGACACAGCAGAGATGAATGAGGAGGAGATAGGGGCTCGTGATGAGGTAGTTTTTCATGGATTTAGAGGATTTGGAGGGTGACTTGGTATTGTCTGGCCACAAAGGCCTTACTATGCGACACGTCCATGATTGGCTCTAGTGGGTCTTAGACCTCCGGAGCTGCAGTCGAGCCGGGCACTGATGCCCAGGTTGAGCCTACCCCAGCTACCCAGAGTTCACCTCAGGCCTAGCCTAACAGGGGGATTTTTACTCTCACTCCATTTTATTTTCTATTGATACATTCAGTTTTTATTTCACATTGAGGACACTGTTTAGTTATTTTGGTGGGGTACGGTATCTTGATACCTATCCTCTTGGTATTTTGTTTTGTTTTGGATATTTTATTGTTTGATTATTTTTGTCTGAAACTCCTCCATGTTGCTTGAATGTGAATGAATGTTGGATTTATTTCTTTGGTTTCTCTCTTGATTGCTTGATTATGAATGTTGTTGTTGTTCGCTTTTACATTTGAGTATTGGTTATGATAAATACCGATGACTTGAATAGTTCTCTTGATGACCGATATGTTGTGCATGTCCAACAAGGCAACTTGAGTTGAATAAGTCTTGTGTGAACTCTTACCATCTCATTGTGACTAGTAGGATTGTCAAGGTGAGTCTTGCAATGACCTTTACACGCGAGCTTAACTTGTAGATTTGTGACCGATGATTGTGTTTGATGCCATGTGTGGTGACGTTTACTTGAAATGTGTGCATGATGCTACCTAGAACTTGCCCCGTTGGTCCAATTGACTAACATTAGTGAATGAAGGAAATGATCTTAGGCATAAATTTTTGAGAGTGAGCCTAATTTCTATACATTTGTGTGACCACCTTATGAGCGTGGGAACCTAGTTTGGCACCATTTGAGCCTAACCTTTTCTTTGGATGAAACATGAACGCAAATGGCCTTGTCCTTCTTACCTAAAACCTTCGTGAAGCATTGGTTTGTTTGAATAGCCAACATAGGCCAAAAGTCTAAGTTGGGGCTGTGGTAAGAATGAGGAAAGAAATCAAGGAAGAAATTAGTGAAATTCATCCTTTAAGGCATGTGTGGAAAAAGATGGAACCCCTCCATATAAAAAAGAGAAGAAAAAATTAAAAAAAAAAGAAAAAAAATGAAAAAAAGAAAGAAAACAAATGATTAATTTGTATCCATTGTGCTTTGTTGAGTAAATAAAAGGGGTGTACGATGAGCTACACCAAATTTTTTGTGTGTTATGAATATGCCAAGGATGAATTGTGAAGATGAAAAGAATGAAAGAAAAGGAGAAGGAGTGAAATTTGACCCTTTCTTCATGAAGTTAGAAGTAACTAAGCCAAAATGATCATACCCGTACCCTCAACCCAACTACAAGCCTTGAAAGACCTTTTTGATCTTGCATGAGCCAAATGATGTGTTGGTTGGAAAATATGGGCAAGCATATGGTTAAAATCATGCATATTTCCCTCATTGGGAGTGTCAGAGTTGATTTTGATTCCTTAATTGTAATCTTTGATTGACTTTGTGAGAGCATGGAATCATTCTTGATGTAAGGGCATTCGAATACTCTTGTTGAGCATGAATTTACATTTGAAGTAAGCATTGTGAGCTTGAACTATATTTGATGATGGCTAGTCATGGTTTGAATTTTTTAGTGCACAATTGAACATTGCATGTGTAGATTGAATCTTGTGTGCATTCATGTTGAGTCTCAAGGAGCACTACTTGTAGACATCACTGTTGTCCTGATCGATCTTGTATTTTACTTTAGGAAAAGCAAAAGTTTAAGTTGAGGGTATTGATGAGTCGAGAATTTCGACTCATTTAGGGCTCATTATTCAATGAATTAGTGTCCTCAATGCCAATTTTGTGCTCATAACTGATGTTAATATATTTATATGCAGTAATGATGGTTTAAGAACAAGGCAAAGACATTACGATGTGAAAAGGAGCGAAAAAGTTAGAAAAGCTGAAAAAAGAAGAAGCTGGAGATCGCAAAAGCCACTCGGCGACTTACTGAGTGAGCCTCCAGCTCGCCAAATATTCCAGCAAAATAGCCCATGTACCAAGCCCACTTGGCGAGCAAAATATGATTCGGCGATGCACCAAATGGATTGGCGATCATGACCCAGCTCACCTAATCTTCTAGAACAATTGGATGCAGGAGCCAAGCCAAAAGACGAGAAGACGTGCAACTCAATGGATCTCTAAGTCGATCGGCGATCTTGACTAATTTTGCCGAGTGGACTCAGTGTTGAATTTTTGGGAAGTTTTTGGATACATATAAATTGATTATTGAAAAGAGAGTTAGAGAGTTCCCAAAGAGCGTATTCCCCAGTTTTGAGAACTTTTACATACTTTTACATTGTTGAACATTTTTGGAGAGGATTTGAGGATTTAGGATTTTATTCTTAATTTTTGCATTGGGAATTGAAGATTGTGAACAATTCAGATGGATAATTTTTTTGGTAACAATTTCTTGCTTTTCGCTCTGTTTGGGTATAGTTAATTGTTGAATTTAATGTTGTTTTGAAATAGGTTTAATTGTTTATTTATGGTTTCATTGATGAACTGAAGTTGCAAATTCGGTTCTAGCTTAGATCGCTATGCTTGCTTGAGAAAGATGCTTAGAGTGGAATGAATTATTGATAGTTGTATTGATTGAGTCTTTACAATCTAGCTTGAGAAAGTGGGTTTGATTACGTCTTTACAACCCAGCTTGAGAAAGTGGGTTTAATCAAGGAATTGGGTTGTTTTGTATTGTTAAGCCTGTTGAGGTTCGAGAGAACTCACTCGACACATGATAGCTGATAGAGATATAGCTATTGTATTCAAATCCTAGCCTACCCATTGAGATTCAACAACTTAAAGCAATTTATAATTACCCATCAAGCGAAATTAGTATTCGATTGATCACATTCCTAAGGTCCTCTCTCTAATCGTTCAAATCTTGTGTTAATTGTTCTTGTTAGCAATTGGTTATTAAATCTCCCCCTTTGATATTGATAATTGAAACTCCTCGATATACTTTATATTGCGTATTCGTTTACTTCTACAAAAGATTAGAACAATTCTTTACTTCGTAATTGAATTATTTACCGTATCACTACCTATGGGATCGACCCCAACTCATCGTTGGGTTTATACTTATTAGCGACCGCCTACACTTTGAATCGGAAGAAGTGTAGTTGAGCGTTATTAGGGATCCATTGGTGAATTCCCACATACTTTGATAATCAAAGCCCTATAAATGCAAGGGGATGAGACCTTGAAGCTTGAAACCCTAACTTCCACCTTGAAGGCTCTTGGGAGAATTTGGAGAAGAACAATTGAGGGATTTTGGGAAATTGAGTGAATATTGACTTAGCTATAAGGGTAAAAAAATCTTATAGGGGTAGTGATTGGACCAAAACAATGTAGTTTTGGGATTAGTTTGGTAAGAAAAGACTATAATACCCTTAATTAAAATATGTCATAGGACCCTACGACTTCGACCTGCGGTCCATAGGTACTTCTACGGACTGCCCTGGTCAGTCGTAGAATCATCTAGTGGTACTCAAAATCCTGGGCAACTTCAATGAAACCTTCCTAGGACTCATAGTTCTTTCTATGGCTCGTAGGGCTAATATGTAGATCCAAAGTTTAAGTCCAAAATTTCATTAAGTTTGGATACCTACAACCCGCAGACCACATCACGCCCCATAAAAATCCGTTTATAGACCTGAGGTCTCAAATAAATTCTCTAAATTACCCTACAGACATTTTCAGTGGCCTGTAGACCACCCTAAGATTCTTCGTGTTTATCCGTAGGTCAACTTACTAGGACTTGACCTTTTTAAAAACTCAACTTAGTTCATTCGACTGTTCTCTTATCACCCATAGCACTTTGTACAGTCTTTAGATGGCTTCTATAAGACACTGCCTCATTGACAAAAAAATCACCTTTTCCTTTTCAACTCAACTTCTAATTTCTAAGGTTTTATAGTGACAGCCGCTTGACCTTTGCATAACCCCTTTGTATGTAGTAGATGGAGCATTTGACATGTCACTTGAAATACAACATTCATTTGGCCATTTTTGAGATTTTAGACTAGCGTTTTATCCATAAAACCATAAATTAGGTTGGCTTTAACTTTGGATGGGTGTTGTAGGATCCCTAAAATGCTCTTAGATTGTTTAAACATCGATTTAGACAATTAATGGCTTTTATTATGATTTCATGGTTATTTCGATGTTTTTGAGTTTTTATGATATTATTGTGATTATGCGCCCAAGGACTTTGACTTTGCCTTGGACTTGATTGAGTTCCTGGTTGCTAAGATTATAATGTGAGAGGTTTCTACCCTAGTGATTGTGTGATGTGAATTTATGGTAAATATGTTGACTATGTTTGGTTACTTTTAATGCATATGTTGATGATCTTCTACAGGTCTACAATCATCACATGGAGGTTACTGGGCAGTTGATGAGATGATTTTGGGGATTTTACTTTATTTCATATGTAGAGGAGCTTCAACAGGTCCAACAAAATTTCTCGAGGAGCCTACAGGGAGGTGGGCAAGGCAATTTTGAGACTTTTTACTTTTATACATAAGCCACAAATACATCCCATCATCTCAGATCATATGATTGTGTGTTGTTTTCTTGTAACTACTCTTTATTGAAGTTTTCTATAATATCGGTGCTTTGATATAATTTCAAGTTACCCCTCTATTTATGCTAAAACTACTCTTCTAAACCAATTAAAAGAGTAAGCAATCGTAGTCAATAAAAATTACCCAACTAAGAGTCAGGGTCGAATCCCACAGAGAGTAGTGTGAGGTTAAGAATTCAATGAGTGAATTAAAATGTAATTGATTATAATGTAGAAACCGAGACAAGTGGGTGGATGATTCCACCAAATTTAATCAAAAGAGTTTAAAGTCACCAATCAACAACAAACTTAAAAGTAACAGAGATTGAATCGATTGAGTTAACTCTAGGTGTGTGGGGATTGGGCATTGATATCACAAAAGGGTAACAATATATTGCTCAACAAACAAAGACTATCATGAATAAGCTAGGTCATCTTCAATAATGATAATCTTCTTTCGATCTCATAACATTAATTCTTAAAATCTCCTTTCGGTCTCATTTATTCTATTTATAATTCAATCGATTACCTTGATATTACAACTAGATTTAGCTAGTTTGCAACCTTTGAACTAATTACCCACTCAAACTGGTCTTTTTCAAGCACCAATTTGAGATCAAAGCTATGATTAAGTTTGCCACCCTAATCCATAAATTAATCACATGATAACAACTCAAATTCATATAATCCATGGGTGCAGTGAATTTATTCAATTATAATCAACATCACTTTGATTTCACTGTCAAATTGTCAATTAAAAGAGTGATGTTTAAAACCCCAAACTAAGAGTTATACTCTAGAGTTTCTCTCTCTAAAAGTTCTATGTGTAAAAATTAATAAAAGATCTGATCTCTCACTTTCTCTCTCTTCCCAACTATTTATACTTTCTAAAAATATTCCTCCACATCTTGTTCGGTGACATTACTCAGGCTCGCCAAACTGATTTTGTGGATTGCCGTCTTTGTCGTTTAGCTCACCCTTTATGGATTCTGACTTTAGGTGTTTGAACCTTAGTCGGCGGACTCGATGGAACACGTATTTCACGTTCGGCAGATCACCGAATATCTCCTTTGTTTTCCTTTTAAACCTTCACTTTTCTTTCAGGTACTTTCACATTTGGCGATGGAAAACATCTTCACCTTTTTTACTCGGCAGATCGCCGATGCTTCTTCAGCCATTGACTTTAACACTTGGACCTTACATTTTTCCTTTTGAGCGATGTTAGCATTTTGGGAAATTTGCCATTTTCATTAGGCGATAATCAGGTTGGTATTCTCTACTCTTTTTCAATGTTGTTGGTTTTTCTTTAAATCATTCGTCCTTGCCTTGTCCCTTAGCCTTCATAGCTACATATCATCAAAATATAATTAGAATGGGACATTAGCCATTAAGGACAAGAATTGTTAAGATAAATAGGCCTCAAATGAGTGTAAAACTACAACTCATAAACACCTCCAACTTAAACTTTTGCTTGTCCTCAAGTTAATCAAGAACACAATTATCTCAACAAGGGTATCTACAACAGTTCTCAATGAGATTTAAAATGAAAGTACCATTACGTGAAAACTCTCAACAACATGCTACACTCAATTATGATCAAGAAGTTTCAAATGATGACTAACCGGCATCAAACCAAGCTCAAGCTCACTATAGCTTCTTTTCTAATGCATGACCATGTTTCAACAAATGCATTCAAGTGCCCTCACATCAAGAAGAATTGCATGATTTCACATATCAAATCAATAAAGAAGTAAGGAATCAATAAAACTCTCACTCTCACAAAAGAGAAATACATGCAAGCTTCATCCCATAGGTTTGCCCGTATTTTCAAATCAGCACACAACCTAGTTCATGTAAGATCTCAATGGTCTTTTAGGGTTGTAATGGGGCTGAGGGTTAAGGTATGGTAAATTTGGCTTAGTGACTTCACCTTTTCAAAGCATTGTTGCAATCATCTTCACCACATCAATTTCTTTCTTGCAACAAAAACACTAAACACCATGCTCATCATGCATACTATTTAAGACATCGATATTGAATACAATCGATCCTCGAATTATTATCAATGAAACCTCAAGCATGCTACAAAGAAAAGGATAAAGAGATAAAAGTTCAATAGAAAAAGGGTGGGCACCTTAAGTGCCTCTAACCCTGCTGAAAGAAAAGTTCACTGTCCTAAATGCAAAAGAAAAACTAAATAACGAAGCTTAAAGCGAGGAACTCCATGAATGCCTAAAATTTGAGATCGCTGACCAGGTCGGCGGATCACTGATAAATGCTCAACTACACCTCATCCAATACTAGGTGTAGGCGATCGTAATCTAGTATAAAACCCAACGAAGAGTTGGGGTCGAACCCACAGGGAGCGGTACAAATTTGAATTCAGTTATGAAGTTACAAATGTAATCTAATTGGTGGTAGGAATAGAAATTATTGCAAACATTTAGCTAAATTAAAAGGGGTGACAACAAATGTCAGATGGGGGATTGGTTTGTTAATTAGCACCTAAAACAAATACGAAAACAGGGGAATCAACAATGTAGAGAGGAATTCTCGGTATGTGATCGATTATAGGCTAATTTCTCTATATAGGTAATTGAAATTTACTAACGTTTACTAAAACTCAGTGGGTAGCCTAGACTATAGATGCAATAGCTTTCTCTCAAACAACTATTATGATTCAAGCGAGTTCTCTCAAACCTCGACAAGCTTAACAATATAAACAACCCAAAACCTTAATTTATCTACTCTCTCGAGCTAGATAGGTAGAATTGAATTTAGGATTCACTCTCTCGAGCTGAACCCATATCAACCCAATAACTATAGTCATTAATCGAAAACCTTGATTCCAAAACCTCTTTCTCAAGCAAGCCCAGAACTCTAAGTTAGAATTGCATTTACAACTACAATTCATAGATTAAAACACAGCTATCGATTAAACGCACTTCAATTAAGCATTTAAATCAGTGAATAACAATACCCATAAGCTAATTAAGCAAATAATCACACACCAAGAATTGGGGTTTCAGCTACACATCATAAGAAGAGAGAAACAATTACCAACTATATTAGCCAGTCTCTACAATGCTCCAAATTGAATTAGTTCAAAACCCCAATTGCAATTCCTCAAAATTAAGTCTCAAAAGCTTCAAAGTCTACAATAGAAACTCCAAAACTCAGAGAAAACTCAAACCCTAAAACTTGTGGAGTCAGAACTTCCAACTCTTCTTTTTAAATTTCAATTTATAGTTTCCCAAATTTTGGCCTTCAGGGCCATTAGGCGAAGTAAGTCGCACCTCGCCAACCCAGTCGGTGATCTGCCGTTTGCTCTAGTCCATCGCCGGTTTGCATTGGCTATTAGTCCTCAGGGTTTTGTAACTTTAGGTGATCAAGGTTGATGTCGCCGAGTCATTCGGCGGTCCGCCGACTGCCCATTTATGTCGCCAAGTAGGTTTTTCCCCAAGGCTGGCACGCTGGAACTTTAGGCGAGCTAAAGAGCTACTCAGCGGTTCGCCGAGTAGTCTTGGCGATCACCAGTATTGCCTTCCTTCAACTTCTTCAGCTTGTTTGCTCCTTTTTATCCGGTAATGTCCTTGCCTTGCTCCTTAGCCTTCATTTCTGCAAATCAACACTTTAACATCAGTTTAGAGCATAAATTAGGCATTTGAGGACACTTAAACTATGAAAACAAAGCCCTAAATGAGTCGAAATCTCGGACTCATCAACACCCCCAACTTAAACTTTTTCTTGTCCTCAAGTAAAACTCAAGATCAATCAGTTCAACAAGGATGTCTACAAACAGTGCTGCTTAAGACTCAACACAAATGCACATAAAAGGTTCAAACTACACATACAATACTCAATTGTTCACTCAAAGTTTCAAATTGTGACTCACCATTATCAAGTGTACTCAAGCTCACAATGCTTTCTTCAAATGCAAGTTCAAGCTTAACAAAAGTATTCAAATGCACTCACAACAAAGATGATTCCATACTCACAAAATTTCTCAACAGTTTAAGGTCCCGGAATCACATACAACTCTCACACTTACAAAGATGAACACATACATGACTCCACCCATTGGCTTGCCCTTACTTTCCAATCAACATTCGTTTCAGCTCACTCAAGATCACAAAGGTCTTTTTAAGGTTTGTAATGCGGCTGAGTGTAAAGGTATGGTCGTTTTGGCTTAGTGGCTTCTACCTTCATGAAGTATGGCCTGAAAAAATCACTTTTTCTCCTTCTCTTTCACATTCAAACATGTTCATAATCCACCCAATTATTCAACTAAAAATGACTCACCGGATACCCCATTCTTTTGACTCATTTCACACACTTTATTTCACAACACTTCTTTTTCATTTTCATCCTTCTTCTTTTCTTTTCTTTTTTTATTTTTTTTATATTGAGGGGTTCCATCTTTTTCAAAACAATCCATCACGGGGGAATTTTTCACACTTCTTGACTTTCCTCCATTTTCACCACACCCCCAACTTAGGCATTCAAACAAATCAATATTTCATGAAGGTTATGGGTGACGGGATAAAGAGGTCAAAGTTGTTCAAGTTTCTTCCAAAGAAAGGATAGGCTCAAACGGTGCCAAGCAAGATTCACACTTCTCACAAGGTGGCCACAAAAAGTTAAATTATCAATTTGGTTCACTCTTCAAATTTTTTACCTAAGTTCATTTCAATTGCTTGCTTCAATCAATTAATCGGACCAACGGAGCATATTCTAGGTGTCATCAAGAACAATATTCAAGACAACCTTACCACACAAGGCATTCACTACATTTATCAAACAAGACTCCACACTTCCTAGCTAGTATGCAATATTCATTACAAGAGACTTAATCGACAATCAACTATTCACAAGGAGATGCTAAAAGTTCACAGATTGCCTATGTAACTTAGTTTGCATAATCATAGCCGCACATTCATGTCATTCAATTAAGAGCACTATTTAAGCCATCGGTATTGACCACAACCGATACTTAAATTTACAAGAGAACAACCACAATCACACACAAAAGAGGTGGAATTTTTTTTTAAATCGATTCAAAACCATTTTCATATTAAAAACAATGGACCACAATGTATCAACAACCAAGATTATATATATATATATATATATATATATATACCAATAGGCTCCAATATTCATAAAACCAAAACAAAAAACAAACGATGTTCACAAACACAACCCAATAGAGGTAGGTATGGAAATACCTCACCCCGCCAACAAAAATAAGAAGTTGTCCACAAATGCAAATAAACACAGAAACAGTCTAAAAGTAATAGAAAAGGAGGCAAAAAGTCATCCTGCCAGCCTAGGCTGAAGTCTGCATGTCGGCTACTCCCTCTATCTGGGTATCAGTGCCCGATATCTCATCATCCTTAGCCCCACTAGAGCCTACCATAGAAACGTCTCTCAAAGAGGCCTACACAGTTGTGTCTACCATGGCCCCCACTAGGTCAGCCAAATCATCATAGACAGCCTCATCTGTAACACTGAGCTGCTCCTCATCTATATCCGCCTCGGACTCAACATCAGCATCATTGTCTCTAATCTCATCTCTGGTCGTAGTAGCTGGAGGAATCTCAGAACTAGCTGGAACATCAGCACTCGGCATCTCAGGAATCTCCACAGTACCAAAGAACATGGATAAATCAGTGGACTTCAACTCATCCACATCTCTGCGCAACCCAAAAATATTGGCCTTCAAGGCCGTCACAGCATATGTAGCACCCTGGCCCTTCTCACACTCCTCAACTCTCACAGCAAGGGTATCCAATACCAACTTTTGGCCCTAAATCTGAACTCTTTACTCCCTCATCTCAACCCTAATGGGGGCTAAGGCAGCAAAAATAGCCCACTCTATCAACCCAGGCACAACGACCTCTACCCGGGAGGCACGCACATCAGCAGATTGGGCCAAATGGCCCATCTTGTAAAGCATGGCCTAGGTAATAGAGGGTCGGGAGGTAGCAGCAGCAGCAAAACTAGTGGGAGGGGGTGCAGTAAATGTACTAGGGGTGTCAGAAAAAAAAGGTTTGGATGTACCTGAAGGCCCACTGGCCTGAGGAGGCATGATTGCCTCTGTCGGCAACATATCAACGCTGACCTCCGGTGATGTATCCACCAGTGCTGCCCTCCTCCTATCGGTCTCATCCCGCATGTACTCGACCTCAATACGCCGGATGTCAGTAGAAGAGGTGGGTGTCACCTCCACATACATCGTCTCAACTCTAGGAACACTGGCTCGTCTGCATAGCTCGGTGATCAGCACCAGAAATGGGAGAGAGATTTGGCTGTGTTTGGCCTTCATGGCCATCTCTTGCTCTATCAGCAACCCCAGGTTAAGTCTCTGGCGAGCAATAATGGACCGTAGAGGGGCAGCCTTCGGGTGTCGGAGGATGGACTCGTTCTGGGATGGCATAATAATGCTACTTATGAACCCAAACCTGTATCTTGCAGCAACCTTTAGGTCCTTCTTCTTTATAGGTGCACCTTCCTCGATCCAACTCGGGGTGACATCAGAGAGAAGGGGTGCCAGCCAACCCTTAAGGTCCTCCAAGGTCTTCTTCTTAACCAGATCAATGTAACCATGCATAAAATCTGATGAACACCCGAGTACCTCATTGATGTCTGAACATCTGCACTTGACCTTTTTGCCATGAACCACCACGAAGTCTACCGGTTTGAAGGCACTTTCCTTCTTCTTCCCCTTCAGCACCAACTCTCTGTAAGCCGAATAGAACTCCCGGACCCAAGTAGGAATGTAGGGACCCCAGGGTTTTGTGAATACCTCAAATTTATGGAATTTGAGAGTCCTCTACACATTAGGATATATGTCCACCACACCGTCAGTAGACAATATCTTCTCCTCTAAAATAGTCCTCAAACCCTCGGCCTTTAGTCAATTGAGTGACCGGGGAGGAGGACCCTAAACTGGTGGTACCGGAAACATTGTATGTGCTGGAGGAGGAGGAGGAGCAAAAGCTGGGGGAGGAGGAGTAGGCATCGGACGCACCAGGATCCTAGACGGATCATTTAAAGACTTAGAGCATAGCTCCGCTCTCCGCGCCTGTAAAAACTGATCATCTTCTGGCTCGGAGAGTCATCCTGGGAACCACCCTCACTGTCTATGGTAGTGAGGTGTATGGTGAATTTCCCCTCACTATCGGAGTTCCCCTCCGCTGGTGTCAACTCAACGGGTGCCTTTCCCTTACCTTTACCTCCCTTTGGAGGGAGTTTTGTAGTCGGTGCCCAGGCAGCTGCTTCCTCATTTATTACAATCCCACGAGCCCACTTCCGGGGCGGTTGGTTCCTTCAAGTTACTTTTAGTCTAGCCATGCCTGCAAAACAATGTGAAAAATGTTAGATGAAGTGATAAAAAGAATGCAGGAAGACTCGCCGACCAGTCGGCGAGTCACCGAACCACTTTGGCAAGCCAGGTCGGGCTCACCGAAAGTTCCCGAACAAAAATTTCCAAAAATCAAAGCTGATCGGCGATGTCCAGGGCCATTCGGCGGATCGCCGACACCTTTCGGTGAACTAAAAGTAGCTCGCCGAAAGTTACAGAACAATTCCAAGAAAAAGGGGCACATAAGGGCGATCAATAAGCACTTTTGACAAGTCGCCGAGTCAACTCGGCGAGCACATGCGTATCGTTGAAAGTTACAGAACACAAACTCATTCGGTGAACTAAAAGTAGCTCGCCGAAAGTTACAGAACAATTTCATTAAAAAGGGGCACATAAGGGTGATCAATAAGCACTTTTGATGAGTCGCCGAGTCAACTCGGCGAGCACATTCGTATCGCCGAAAGTTACAGAACACAAACTCAACAATTAGAGAATTAAAGGGCGATCTAGGGGACTTTAGGCGAACCGCTGAACCAATCTGCGAGCTCGACCCAACTTACCGAGTAGCCCAACGTGCCAATTTTTCATCCCGTACTTCGAAATCAAGCCCACAACCCACGAAATTAAAATTAAACACCTAAAACATGCAATTAACATCATAATAATATGACCCATGCCCTCGGGGTACTCATACTTCCCCCGATTTGGCCAAAATTGGCCAATTGATGTCTTTTATTCTTAAGAATGACGTCAACCGCTCTATCATCAGGCAAAATTCGACAATTAGCACAATTCGGAGTTACTCAGCCTTCACCCCGCTAAACCCACAACATTCTCAACACAACCCAACAATTTCATCAGTTAAAGACACAGGGATTAACCATTTACGACAAATTATTTACTAATTCACTTATCAACGGGAAAACAAACAATCAAACGACAAACAAAATGATAATACACACAGATATCAACCACAAAGCAACAATTTGCATTTGATTTCAACCAAATATTTAGTTCGGGATTCAGAAAACCAACATTTAATGCCGAAACTTGAAAATCTAGGAAGCAATGAATTTCTCAAAATCCACCCCGAGTAGAGATCCCAAGAAAAACAAAAATGAAAGTGTGAGAATACAAAAAATATAGTATCGGATATGAGAGTGCGGAAGTTAAAAAGTAGGAAAGTGAAGAGATTTTTGAATTTTAAACCGTTTGTCCTTTTAAAACCTTTCAGTTTGCACGCCAGTCGGTGAGGTAAGTCAACCTCGCCTACCCACTCGGCGATGCGCCGAGTGGTACTTCAGCCCACCGAGTTTTACAGAACCTCTGGCAAGCCAGGTGGTTCCAACGACGGTCCAAGTGGGGCTTGCTGACCTGTTCAAATGAGATGAAATTTGACCCATTTGCGTTTCTAATTGCTTGATGGTCATTTAGTGTGAGGTGACCATCTGGTTGAGTGTGGAGACGTCCTCTTTCATTTCTTTCAAAATATTGTTCGACCCTTCTACCTTATTAAGAATGCGTGTAAGCATGTCTTTCGTACGGAAGTTCTCTGGGTCAGCCCTTTGCTCCTTAGGCTTTTGGCGTTCATGGGGTGGGATGCATCTTTCCTTGTCACCATCCCTTTCCTTCCAAGTAGCATTACGGTCACGCCATTCTATGTCAGATCTCTCCATCCATCATCTCTATTCCAACCCGGATTTCCACCCCACCTTGAATAGCTTGGACGAAAACCTCCTCCTTGATTTGCAAGGAAGTTAACTTCCTCATTATACAACGCCTCAAAGTGTGCTTCATCGGGGTTTGCTCCACCAATACCAACAACATTTATACTCTTCGACCCACTACCCATCACATTTTTTCACAAGATATCCAGCTGGGTCATCATTTTGGCCATGTTTTGGTCTCTCTCTTGGTCCTTCTCGATCTGCTGTTTTATCATTCTAAAGGTGAGAGGAGACACTTGGTCCGTACGAGTGTACCATGCTCTGTTAATCTTTGTCATGGAAGAGCTGTAGGATTGTGCTAGTGACATGGAAGAGAGTATTCCCCTTAACAGGAGGTAGCCGTATAACCACCCAATTGAATCAGGTCATAAACATCATTTGGATTTCCAATATCCTCTTGGTGGCCAATTTGGCTACCATTACTCCCGTTTACGCTCATTTCTTCCTATGTTCAAACACAGCCAACACAAACACAAACAAAGTAAGTTGATTCGACTACAACACAAGAAGATCACAATTTAAACTTCAATAATAGAATTCTAAACACCACTCCCCGGCAGTGGCGCCATTTTTGATAAACGCTCAACTACACCTCATCCAATACTAGGTGTAGGCGATTGTAATCTAGTATAAAACCCAACAAAGAGTTGGGGTCGAACCCACAGGGAGCGGTACAAGTTCGAATTCAGTTAAGAAGTTACAAATGTAATCTAATTGGTGGTAGGAATAGAAATTATCGCAAACATTTAGCTAAATTAAAAGGGGTGACAACAAATTTCATATGGGGGGATTGGTTTGTTAACTAGCACCTAAAACAAATACCAAAACAGGGGAATCAACAATGTAGAGAGGAATTCTCAGGATATGATCGATTATAGGCTAATTTCAATATATGGGTAATTGAAATTTACTAACATTTGCTAAAACTCAGTGGGTGGGCTAGCCTATAGATGAAATAGCTTTCTCTCTAACAACTATTACGAGTCAAGCTAGTTATCTTGAACCTCGACAAACTTAACAATATAAACAGCCCAAAACTATAATTTATCTAGTCTCTCGAGCTAGATAGGTAGAATTGAGTTTAGGATTCACTCTCTCGAGCTGAACCCACATCAACCCAATACTACAATCATTAATCGAAACCTTGATTTCAAAACCTCTTTCTCAAGCAAGCCTAGAACTTTAAGATAGAATTGCATTTGTAACTACAATTCATACATTAAAACACAACTATCGATTAAAACCACTTCAATTAAGATTTAAATCAGTAAATAACAATACCCATAAGCTAATTAAGCCAATAATCACATGATAACACCCCAAGAATTGGGGTTTTAGCTACACATCATAAGAATAGAGAAAAAATTACCAACTATATTAGCCATGAGCTGGGTAAAAGTTTTCAAGTCTCTACAATGCTCCAAATTGAATTAGTTCAAAAACCCAATTGCAAGTCCTCAAAATTAAGTCTCAAAAGCTTCAAAGTCTACAATGGAAACTCCAAAACTCAGAGAATACTCAAACTCTAAAACTTGTGGAATAAGAACTTCCAACTTTTCTCTTTAAATTTCAATTTATAGTTTCCCAAATTTTGGCCTTCAGGGCTATTAGTCGAAGTAAGACGAGACTCACAAACCCAATCGGTGATCTGCCCTTTGCTCCAGTCCATCGCCGGTTTGCATTGGCTATCTGTAACTTTAGGAGATCGAGGTTGATGTCGTCGAGTCATTCGGCTGTCCGCTGGCTGCCCAATTCTGTTGCCTAGTAGGTTTTTCCCCAGGGTTGGCACGCTTGAACTTTAGGTGAGATAATGAGCTACTCGGCGATTTGCCGAGTGGTCTTGGCGATCACCAAGATTGCCTTCCTTCAACTTCTTCAGCTTGTTTGCTCCTTTTTGCCTTGTAATTTCCTTGCCTTACTCCTTAGCCTTCATTGCTGCAAATCAAAACTTTAACATCAATTTAGAGCATAAATTAGGCATTTGAGAACACTTAAATTATGAAAACAAATCCCTAAATGAGTCGAAATCTTGGACTCTTCAATCACCAAAGTGAAATAGATGTTGATTGGGCCTGTAGCACATGGGAAATTTGGTGTTATTAGGCAAATAGAGTCTCGTTTACCTAAGAGCATCAGCGGATCGCTGAGTTGGAGGTGTGTATCGCCAAAGATGACATTGCACTCTCCAAGTTGAGCCGGCCAATGGGTGAACTCGATGGAGCTCTGCTTAGTAACTTTGTCTCATTGCCCAATGGGTCGGTCAATTTCTCCATGTTTCCTATCCTACACAAGAAACACCAACAATGTTGAAAACCACTAATACTTGGGTTGCCTCCCATGAAGTGTTTCATTTAATATCGCGGCACGACATTGGAATGCTTTAAAGCATCATCCACATACATACTTCAACAACTCACATATCACGACCCTCCCCTAAGTATATCTTCAACCTTTTGCGGTTAACTTTGAATATGCACCTTTTACATCTTCAATATTTATTGCTTTGTTCCCATATACCTTTGTTACCGTGTATGGATCAGTCCATTTGGACTTCAGCTTGCCAAGGAAGAATTTCAATATCAAATTGAAAAGTAGGACTAGCTCACCCACTATAAACTCTGGGTACAAGATCTTTGTATCATTCCACCGTCTAACTTTCTCTTTGTAAAGTGCGGAGCTCTCATATGACTGTAACTGAAACTCATCCAATTCAACTACTTGACTAACACCATATTTAGCTGCCTCTTCCCAATTGGAATTCACTATAACACCCCAAATTTGAGAAAGGGAAAAGTAACAGTTTTCAGAAGTTGCAGGTGCCATCTGACAGAGGCCAACCACGGCCCGTGGATAGGACCACGGATATTAGGTGTGGTCCGTGGATTGGCCACAAAAAAAATTGCTCAGAAGTCAGGAACCACGGTCTGGACCAACAGACCATTGTTGGGTCCACGGTCCGTGGTTGAGGATCAGTAGGTCAAGCCCCAAAATCCAAAGTTTCTAAAGTGGTCGACGGTTGTGCAGGACGGACTGTCGGTCAGGGTCCGTGGGTCATAGGGTCGGCAATTATTTTAAGGAAAGTTGGATCTTTTCCTAATTAGTCTAGCCTAATACTATGTCGTTTTACCCTTCATATATAGACCTATATAAGTGATTGTAACCCCCAAATTAGTTCATTCACTTCATTTTTTCAAATTTATAAAAGAAGAACAAGTCTCCTCTCCAACTTATTTTTCTCTCTAGAAGTTGAAGAAGAAAGGTAGGGTTTCAAGATCAAGCCTCCAAATCCTCCATTGCTTCCAAGCTTTTGACATCAAGGTATGATAGTTTTTATCCATGGAGTTCCCAAATTCTCCAATTTCCAAAGATAGAATTCCCCAATTGAGTTAGGGTTTTCTTCCATATGATGGGTTCCTTTCAGTATTGATTTATCTGATTGATTTATCATCTTTTATGCATGAATTGAAGTAATTGCATGTTTTTAAGTTGATTTCCCATAAACCCATGCATAACCCATGTTTTCCAAGCTATGTTAATGTAATGTGGGTCTTGAACTATGAAAAATGAATTTATGAAAATATGCATGTCTTCTCTCTATGAAATTGATGTAAATTTATTTGAAGATGCATTTATTTTGAAACTATGATGGAGCTTATGAATTATTAAAAAGAATGCATGTTCATGAAAGTATGTTTATAACTCATGAAAGCTTATAGATGAGATTGTCTATATGCTCTATGAAGCTTGGCATATGACATGAATGACATCTAGATTTTCCGACAATGCTTTTCGAGCTATTTTCCTTAATTAGGTCTTGATTAGTATGGTAGCCGGTAATGCCATCAATGATTATAGGCCACGATTTCAAAACTATTTCCATTAGTATTAGTAGGGCATCTCTAGCATGAAGTGAACGAATGTGGCCCTTCAAAGCTATTATGAAAAGATCATGGACGGTGAAAGGTTTTCTCACGCATGATCTAAGGAGCTATCCTATGATGTCTCTAGCTTGGGTTGGTTGCTTAATTGCACCTTTCCATTGATGATAATATGACTTTAGCATGGATTGGTTACTTAATTGTGCCTTTCCATGTATCATGAGACAATTCAAGATTAATAGCTACTCTGTGGGATTTATTCTTAGCACCGAGAGGATATTGAGATTGAAGCTTTTTATGTGTTGAGGTCGGGTTTTCTAGTAGCAATCTCCTTATCCCTTACCTATGTGACCCCATAGGATGATTGTCTAAATAGACATTAGCTAGTGTATCCACTTTATCTCAGCTTCATGCTTGTACCTTGGATAGTAGGACAACCCTTTTCGATGTGGGAGACACTGGGGGATCATGTTTTAGCTCACATGGTGTTTATGTCGGTTAAGGCTGATTCCCACAATAATAATGAACGAAGGTTACTTCAAGATTATCTCACATGTATTCAAAGGTTTTAAAGATTTTAGCTTGCATAGACCATGTTTTATTACTTATTTTTTCTAACCCTTCTTATATCATGTTTTAGCTTGGTCAATTGCATGTCATGAAATGTCCTATTTTAGAATGATTTAAATGTTTTATGTATGGTTATCCTACTTGGTACATTGTTTTATACTAACACATACTCTTGCCTATATTTCCCCAAATGTAGGGTCTGACAGTCAGGGTTTTCAGTTTTGTGGCTAGATGTTGATTTGTGAGATTCCGAGCTTTGGTGAGTCCTCATGCTTCACAACGGATTCTCATTATTTTCAGTTTCTTTCCTATTCTTGGTTTTGTACATGATGAATGGGCTAGGCACAATTTCATTCGATTGTAATAGATGTTTAATGAGACAAGTGTTTTTGAATTCCACTTTACTTTTACAAAAGTTTGGACTTGAAATGTTGTCTTTACTTTTTTTTTCTATTGTAATAGATGGCTATTGAGACAAGTGTTTTTGAATACCTTCAACCTTTTGCAGTTAACTTTGAATGTTCACCATTTACATCTTCAATCTTTATTGCTCTGTTCCCATATACCTTTGTGACCGTGTACGGACCAGTCCATTTGGACTTCAGCTTGCCCGGGAAGAATTTCAATCACAAATTGAAGAGTAGGACTAGCTCATCCACTTTAAACTCTGGGTGCATCATTCCACCGTCTAAATTTCTCTTTCTAGAGTGCGAAGCTCTCATATGATTGTAACTGAAACTCATCCAATTCAAGTAGTTGACTAACCCTTTATTTGGCTGCCTATTCCCAATTGGAATTCACTGTAACACCCCAGATTTGAGAAAGGGCAAAGTAATAGTTTTCTGAAGTTGCAGGTGCCATCCGACAGAGGCCAACCACTTTCCGTGGATAGGACCACGGACCATAGGTGTGGTCCGTGGATTGGCCACCAAAAAAATTGCTCAGAAGTCAGGAACCATGGTCTGGACCAACAGACCGCCGTTGGGTCCAAGGTCCGTGGTTGAGGATCAGTAGGTCAAGCCCCAAAATCCAAAGTTTCTGAAGTGGTCGAAGGTTATGCAGGACGGACCGTCGGTCAGACTACGGTCCGTCGGTTAGGGTCCGTGGGTCATAGGGTCGGTAGTTATTTTAAGGGCGGTTAGGACTTTTCCTAATTAGTCTTGTCTAATACTATATCGTTTTACCCTTCATATATAGACCTATATATGTGATTTCAACCCCCAAATTAGTTCATTTACTTCATTTTCTCAAATTTCTAAAATAAGAACAAGTCTTCTCTCCAAATTATTTTTCTCTCTAGAAGTTGAACAAGAAAGCTAGGGTTTTAAGATCAAGCCTCCAAATACTCCATTACTTCCAAGCTTTTGGCATCAAGGTATGATAGTTTTCATCCATGGAGCCCTTTCCTCCATGGAGTTCCCAAATTTTGCAATTTATAAATTTAGAATTCCCCAATTGAGTTAGGGTTTTCTTTCATGTCATGGGTTCCTTTCAGTGCTGATTTATTTGATTGATTTATGAACTTTTATGCATGAATTGAAGTAATTGCATGTTTTTAAGTTGATTTCCCATGAACCCATTCATAACCCATGTTTTCTAAGCTATGTTGATGTAATGTGGGTCTTGAACTATGAAAGATGAATTTCTGAAAATATGCATGTCTTCTCTTTATGAAATAGATGTAAATGAATTTGAAGATGCATTGACTTTGAAACTATGATGGACCTTATGAATTATTGAAAATAATGAATGTTCATGAAAGTATGTTTATGACTCAATAAAGCTTATAGATGAGATTGTCTATATGTTCCATGAAGCTTGGCCATATGACATGAATGACATCTAGATTTTCCCTCAATGCTTTTCGGGCTATTTTCCTAAATTAGGTCTTGATTATTACGGTAGACGGTTATGCCATTAATGATTATAGGCCACGATTTCAAAACTATTTCCATTAGTATTAGTAGGGCATCTCTATCATGAAGTGAATGAATGTGGGCCTTAAAAGCTATTATGAAAAGATCATGGACGGTGAAAGGTTTTCTCACGCATGATCTAAGGAGCTATCCTATGATGTCTCTAGCTTGGGTTGGTTGCTTAATTTCACCTTTCCATGGATGATAATATGACTTTAGCATGGATTGGTTACTTAATTTTGCCTTTCCATGGATCATGAGACAATTCAAGATTAATAGCTACTTCATGAGATTTATGCTTAGCATCGAGAGGATATTGAGATGGAAGTGCTTTCCGTGTTGAGGTCGAGTTTTCTAGTAGCAATCTCCTTATCACTTACCTTTGTTCCCCCATAGGATGATTGTCTAAATAGACATTAGCTAGTGGATCCACTTTAGCTCAGCTTCATGGTTCTACCTTGGCAAGTAGGACAACCCTTTTTTATATGGGAGACACCGGGGGATCAGGTTATAGATCACATGGTTTTTATGTCGGTTAAGGCTAATTTCCATAATAATAATGAACTATGGTTACTTCAAGAAGTATCTCACATGTGTTCAAAGGTTTTAAATATGTAAGCTTCATTGACCATGTTTTATGACTTATGTTTTCTAACCCTTCTTATATCATGTTTTAGCTTGGTCAATTAAATGTCATGAAATGTCCTATTTTAGCATGATTTAAATGTTTTATGTATGTATATCATACTTTGTATATTGTTTTTGTACTAACACATACTCTTGCTTACATTTTCCTAAATGTAGGGTCTGATAGTCAAGGTCCTCAGTTTTTTGGTTTGAGGTTGATTTGCAAGATTCCGAGCTTTGGTGAGTCCTCATGGTTCGCAATAGATTGTCATTGTTTTCAGTTTCTTTCTTATTCTCAGTTTTGGACATGATTTATGGGCTAGGCCCAATTTCATTTTATTGTAATAGATGGCTAATGAGACAAGTATTTTTGAATTCCACTTTACTTTTACAAAAGTTTAGACTTGAAAGGTTTTCTTTACTTTTTTTCTTCTATTTCTTATGTTATGAATGCTAAGTGGCTTGTATGGGGTCTCTCAGGATCCTATACGCAATGTTACATCTAGGGTGTACCCCTGGGTCATGACAAACTTGGTATTCAAAGTACTAGGTTTAGAAAGGTCCTAGGATGTCTCATAAGCCACGTCGAGTAGAGTCTTGTTCATGAGTGTTAAGCACGCCACATTTATGAATGAGAGGCTATAAGATGTTTAGGAAACTTTACTTCTTTCATTACTCTAAAGTTGTGTGATAGAGTGTAACTCTAGGTGTCTTTCTCTCCTAACCCCTATTTATGCTTTTCAGAATATGCCTCCATGAAGGAATCCCATGAGAAGGAATAGGAATATTCATGAAACTGTGAGACAAGAGGTTCCCCAAGTGCCGGTCAACCCTTTGGCCGAGCAAGTGACTATTGAAGAGTTTTGAGCCGCATTTCATGCATTGGCCCAAGCTATGATGGCTCAAGCAAATAGAGAGTTGGTGGCTCTCGTAAACCCAAGGGTGGGTACGGTGGAAATTAGGGTGAAGGACTTTATTAGAATGAATCCTCTGAAATTTCATGGGTCTAATGTTGAGGAAGATCCTCAATAGTTCATTGATGAGGTAAATAAGGTGTTGATGATCATGGAAGTGACGCCGGTAGAAAAGGAAGAATTCACCGCTTATAAACTTAAGGGTGTTGCTCAAATTTGGTTCAACCAATGGAAAGAAGAGAGGGCAGGGCGGTAGATGAGGGTCCTCTTGATTGGGAGAAATTTAAGGTTGTTTTTCTAGATAGGTTCTTTCCCATTAGGATGAGAGAGGCAAAGGTACCTTCGCCAAGGAGATATGAGTGTGAAGGAGTATGTTTTAAAATTTACACAATTGTCTAAATATGCTCCAACTATGGTTACCGATCCAAGGGCAAGGATGTGTAGGTTTGTGTCCGGTGCTTCCGACTTAGTAGTCAAAGAATGGCTAACCACCATGCTTGTTAAGGAGATAGATGTCTCCCATTTGATGATACATGTACAAAAAATAAAGGAAGAAAAGTTTAAGGAGAAAACTAGGGATTCAAAGAGGGCAAGAAGGGATGATGGTGGATCTTCATTGCCTACTTGTGGTAGGTGTGGGAAGAAGCATGAAGGCAAGTTCTTAGCCAGCACGGATGGTTGATTTTGGTGTGGAAAGAGTGGTCACAAGAAAAGAGATTTCCTAATTCTTACTTCTAAGGGAAGGGATGATATGCAAGATCAAACTCGACAAGATCATGAGGATTCCCCGGATGTGGTAACTGGTAAGTTAAGGTCTTTTAGCTTGTGGTTATGTATTGCTTGATGTTGAATGTTTCATTGGATATGGTAAGACTCCATGTATGGTGATTGTGTTTGGAGTAGTCCTTGAAAATCCTTGTGGAAGCTTCTTAAGGGTTTACTTGTATAAATGGTTTATGGTTGTTAAGACATTGGTGTAATGTATAGATCGAGGGAGATGGATTTGAAAAGATTAGTGGGGTTTGCTCCCAAGAGGGAGATAGTGTACTTCATGGTTGGTACGTGAGTAGAACTATGTTGGTTTTGGAAGAGTTCCTTGTTATGGTTTGGTGGGTGAAAGTTTCGAGGCAATGTGACTTCGTAGTATCCCTATCTCTTTCCTTCTATTTCGAGTCTAGCTTGAGGCCTTAGCCCTCATGGTTCACTCTTTAGTATTTGGGTGCCTTAGTCATCCTCATGTTTCCTCATGCATGCATGCTCATGAAAAAAATTGATTTTTCAAAAATATGATTTGGTTTAATTGATTATTTCATGTTTATGTGCATTTGAGTATGATCTTGCATGTTTTTTATATGAAAATATGTTTTAAGAAGTATGCTTTAGCTTGGAGACGAAGTTTCCTCCTCGGATATGTGCATTTATGAGATTGCATTCATGTTGGGTTGCTAGGTTTAGTTCATATCTTCCTTATGATGTTTTAATTACGTCCTGGCTTGGAGTCGATATTTCATCCTTGGTTATATGCATTTAGATGAAGTTGCATTGATGATTGGGTTGTTAGCTTCTCTCCTACTCTTTTCGTAGTAGCTTGAATCTCATTCGAGGATGAATGATCCCAAGGGGGAGATATTGTAACACCCCGGATTCGAGAAAGGGCAAACTAACAGTTTTTAGAAGTTGCAGGTGCCATCCCACGGAGGCCAACCACGGCCCGTGGATAGGACCACGGACCGTAGGTGTGGTCCGTGGATTGGCCACCAAATAAATGCTCAGAAGTCTGGAACCACGGCCTGGAAAAATCGACCATCGTTGGGTCCATGGTTTGTGGTTGAGGATCAGTAGGTCAGGCCCCAAAATATAAAGTTTCTAAAGTAGTCGATGGTTGTGCAGGACGGACTGTTGGTCATACCATGGTCCATCGGTCAGGGTCTGTGGGTCGGCAGTTATTTTAAGGGAAGTTGGGTCTTTTCCTAATTAGTCTAGCCTAATACTATGTCGTTTTACCCTTCATCTCTAGACCTATATAAGTGATTTCAACCCCAAAATTAGTTCATTCACTTCATTCTCTCAAATTTCTAAAAGAAGAGCAAGTCTCCTCTCCAAAATATTTCTCTCTCTAGAAGTTGAAGAAAAAAGCTAGGGCTTCAAGATCAAGACTCCAAATCCTCCATTGCTTCCAAGCTTTTGGCATCAAGGTATGATAGTTTTCATCCATGGAGCCCTTTCCTCCATGGAGTTCCCAAATTCTCCAATTGACAAAGTTAGAATTCCCCAATTGAGTTAGGGTTTTCTTCCATGTCATTGGTTCCTTTCAATGTTGATTTATTGATTGATTTATGAACTTTTATGCATGAATTGAAGTAATTGCATGTTTTTAAGTTGATTTCCCATGAACCCATGCATAACCCATGTTTTTCAAGCTATGTTGATGTAATGTGGGTCTTGAACTATGAAAGAAGAATTTATGAGAATATGCATGTCTTCTCTTTATGAAATAAATGTAAATGAAATTGAAGATGAAGTGACTTTGAAACTATGATGAAGCTTATGAATTATTCAAAAGAATGCATGTTCATGAAAGTACGGTTATGACTCAACAAAGCTTATAGATAAGATTGTCTATATGTTCTATGAAGATTGGCCACATGACATGAATGACATCTAGATTTGTCCTCAATACTTTTCTGGATATTTTCCTAAATTAGGTCTTGATTAGTATGGTAGCCGGTATGCCATCAATGATTATAGGCCACGATTTTAAAACTATTTCCATTAGTGTTAGTAGGGCATCTGTAGCATGAAGTGAATGAATGTGGGCCTTAAAAGCTATTATAAAAAGATCATGGACGGTGAAAGGTTTTCTCACTCTTGGTCTAAGGAGTTATCCTATATATGATGTCTCTAGCTTGGGTTGGTTGCTTAATTGCACCTTTCCATGGATGATAATATGACTTTATCTTGGATTGGTTACTTAATTGTGTCTTTCCATGGATCATGAGACAATTCAAGATTAATAACTACTCCGTGGGATTTATGCTTAGCACCAAGAGAATATTGAGATGGAAGCTCTTTCCGTGTTGAGGTTGGGTTTCCTAGTAGCAATCTCTTTATCCCTTACCAATGTGCCCCCATAGGATGATTGTCTAAATATACATTAGCTAGTTGATCCACTTTAGCTCAGATTCATGGTTATACCTTGGCAAGTAGGACAATCCTTTTCGGTGTGAGAGACAACGGGGGATCATTTTATAGCTCACATGGTCTTTATGTCGGTAAAGGCTAATTTCCACAATAATAATTAACTAAGGTTACTTCAAGAACTTTCTCACATGTGTGTAAAGGTTCAAAAGATGTTAGATTGCATTGACCATGTTTTATGACTTATGTTTTCTAACCCTTCTTATATCATGTTTTAGCTTTGTCAATTGCATGTCATGAAATGTCCTATTTTAGCATGATTTAAATATTTTATGAATGGCTATTACACATGGTACATTTTTTGTACTAATGCATATTGTTGCCTATATTTCCCCAAATGTAGGGTCCGACAGTCAGGGTCCTTAGTTTTGTGGCTAAAGGTTGATTTACGAGATTTCGAGCTTTGGTGAGTCCTCATTCTTTGAGGATGGATTCTCATTGTTTTCAGTTTCTTTCTTATTCTTAGTTTTGGACATGATGTATGAGCTAAGCCCAATTTCATTCTATTGTAATAGATGGCTAATGTGACGAGTGTTTTAGACTTCCACTTTACTTTTACAAAAGTTTGGACTTGATATGATGTCTTTACTTCTATTCTTCTATTTCTGATGTTATGAATGCTAAGTGTTTTCTATGGGGTCTCTCATTGTCCTATACGCCATGTTACATCTAGGGTGTACCCCTAGGTCGTGACATTCACCCTCTTCATTGCCCATAAAACTTTGTGTTCTAATTCAATCGGAAGATGACAAGCCTTCCCAAATACTTATTTGTATAGGGAGATTCCAATAGGGGATTTGGAAGCTGTTTGATAAGCCCAAAGTGCATCATCAAGCTTGCCAGACCAAACAGTGCGGTGGACATTTACGGTTTTAGCTAAGATGCCCTTTATCTCCCGGTTAGATACCTTAACTTGCCCACTAGGTCACAGATGATATAGTGTGGCAACTTTGTGCTTGACCCTATACTTTGACAGAAGTGCGTCAAACTGCCGATTGCAAAAATTGGGAGTCCCCATCACTTATAATCGCCCTTGGGGTCCTAAACCTTGTGAACATATTCTTCTTGAGGAACTTTGTGAAACTTCACCCTTCGTTGTTTGGTAACGGTATTGCCTCTACCCATTTAGACACATAGTCGACCGCTACTAGAATGTACTTGTTCCCAAAAGAACTAGGGAAAGGCCCCATGAAATCAATTCCCCAAACATAAAACTGCTCAATCTCGAGAATTTGAGACAACAATAGTTCATGTTGCCTTGAAATACTCCCCTGCATTTGACATTGTACACAAAACTTAGAAAAGGCTTGAGCATATTTGAACAATTTGGGCCAAAAGTAACCACATTGTAACACTTAAGAGGTTGTACGTATGCCTCCATGATGTCCTCCCGCTGGTGAAGCATGGAAAGCTTCAAGTATTTCTTGAACCTCTACTTCGAGCATATAACGTCGGATAACATTATCATCACCTTCTCTAAAAAATAATGGTTCATCCCATATATATCTCACATCAAACAAAAATTTCCTCTTTTGATAACTATTCAATCTTTCAGGTAAGATCCCACATGCAATGAAATTGGCATAATCTGGATACCAAGGAATTGCGTATGAGCTATCATCATTACCAGATCATCCAGGAAACCATCATCCATGTCTCTTGCTTTATTTGCGACAACATTTGCATTAAGCCTTGATGGGTTATCAGAAACTTGGTTCTCATACCCCTTTCTATCCCTTACCTCAAAATCAAATTCTTGGAGAAGGAGTACCCATCGAATGAGTCTAGGTTTAGCCTCTTTCTTTGCCATCAAGTATCTTATAACAACATGATCCATGTGCACAACTACCTTGGTACCCAACAAGTATGCTCTAAAATTTTCGAACCCATACACCACTACCAATAACACTTGTTCTGTGACTGAGTAATTCTTTTGAACACAATTCAAAGTCTTGCTAGCACAATAGATGGGATGAAATAATTTATTTCTATGTTGCTCAAGAACAGCGTCAAGTGCCCGTTCACTAGCACCGCACATCATTTCAAAGGAAAGACTCCAATGGCTATAATGATAGGGGCTGAAACAAGTTTTTCTTTCAAAATCACAAAGGCCTTTAGACATGCTGCATCAAAATTGAAAATACTCTCCTTTTCAGCAGCCTACACAATGGGATAGCAATTTTGGGAAAATCTTTGATGAACCGCCTATAAAACCCGGCATGGCCAAGGAAACCTCGTACTCCATTTACAGAAATTAGAGAAGGTTGCTTTTCAATCACTTGGATTTTAGCTTGATTGACTTCAATACCTTTACTAGAAATCTTGTGCCCAAGAAAAATTGCTTCCTTAAAAATAAAGTAACACTTCTCCCAATTAAGAACTAACACTTCTCCCAATTAAGAACTAATTTGGAATCTACGCACCTTTGGAGTACCATCTCTAAATGCTTCAAGCACTCCTCAAAAGAATACGCCACTACAAACAAATTATCCACTAATACTTCCATATATTCCTCCGCCATATCCACAAATATTGATGACATACACCTTTAAAAGGTGGTCGGTGCATTACACAATCCAAAGGGAATTTGCTTGAAAGTGAAAGACCCATAGGGGCAAGTGAAAATTGTTTTTTCTTGATCTTCTGGGGCTATGGATATTTGGTTGTACCCGGAATAAGCGTCGAGAAAGAAATACCATACCTTGCCCGGAAGCCTATCAAGCATTTGATCAATGAAGGGCATCGGGAAGTGGTCCTTCTTGGTCCATGAATTTAGTTTTCGGTAGTCCATACATACTCGCAACCCGGCCACGGGCCTAGTAGAAACAATCTAAACCTTCTCATTTGGAACTACCATCATACCACCCTTTTGAGGAACACATTGGATCGGGCTCATCCATTGGCTATTCGCAATTGGAAAAATAACTTCCGCAACCAACCATTTATGATCCCCTTTTTCACATTTTCTTGCATTGGAAGATTCAACCTCCTTCGGTGCTCAATAGTCAGCTTACATTCTTCGGTTAAGTTTATCTTGTAAGTGCATACACCTGGAGTGATTCCCACAATGTTGGCAATTGACCACCCCAAAGCTCTAATGTCCCGTTTCAACACTTTGATCAATAACTCCACTTGCCATTCTTCAATATAACTAGAAATTATCACCGATTGTGGGTTGTTCGCCCCCAAGAAAATATATTTGAGATGAGGAGGAAGTTCTTTAAATTCTAACTTTTGTGGTTCAATAATAAATGGTTTAGCCAGCGGTGCTTTACGACTAGACAAATCAAGATCCAACTTCTTTTGAAACGAAGTATGGGAGCCAAAACCAACAAGAGCAGCTACCACTTAATCAAAATCGTTTATTCCAGCTTGATCATAATTGAGCAACACAACAGCTAATGATTCCCCACTATATGCAGCTTCCCCAGTACTTGCAACAACTTCATCAATCTGATCCAAGTGAGACACAACGTTCATATCACTTGGATACTTCATCGACTTATGAATATTGAAGCTAACCACTTCGTCATTGACTCAAAACTTCAACTCAGCACATTCTACATCAACCAAAGCTTTCTCCGTTGCCAAGAATGGTCTACCAAGTATCACCGGCATATCAATATCAATTTCGCAATCAAGTACTACAAAATCAGTGGGAAACACAAACTCGTCCACCTTCACCAACACATCATCATCAACACCAATTGGTCTTCTTATCGAATGATCAGCCATCAAGAGCCTCATGTTTGTTGGCTTTGGTTTGTCAAGTCCAATATTATCAAAGATCATATGCTTGCACCAAGATAACACAAGGCTTTTTCAAATGTGAATGCACCAATAGTTCATAGAATAGTGAAATCCCACGTATCATTTTGCTTGAGGAGCGCATTCTTTATCATAACCTCACCATAAGTTTATGGCATTTCAATTGTTTCGCAATCTATCATTCTCTTCTTTTTTACCAACTCTTTCGTATATTGTGCATACCTCGGCATCTCGGTCAATGCATCCACAAAAGGGATATTCACTTTCAAATCTTTCACTATCCCTAATTTTTTTTGGAATTTTGCATTATCACCTTTCTTCTTCAATCATTGAGGAAACGAGGGATTTGTTTTGATTTTGGGAAGCTTGATTGGGGCTGCATCATCACCATCTTCCACATTTATCTCAAAATCACCTTCAACCTCTTTTATCGGTGCCTCATTTTTTTGTTTTGGTGGCTCATTATTGGCAACCACCCTTTTAGCATCTACATTATTGGGTCTAGCTATCTCTTGTAATGTCTTTCTGTTTCGGGTAACTATGGCTGAAACTTGACTAGCATTCATTGGATTTTCAATCGCACAGGCTACCAATTCTTCATTTGGATTAGAATAAACAAGAGAAGCAAACTGACACATCTTCTCTTCAACTGACTTAATGGAAGATGAATGTGAGGTTACGGTAGTGGATAATGTTGAAACATCACTCTTCATTTCTTGTAAAGACTAATCTGCCCCTTCCACTTTATCAAGAACTTTGGTCAACAAATCTTCTGTTGTATTTCTCCCTAGGTTTTGCAAATTATGAAGTGATGCATACTTGTCATCTCCGCATTCATTTCCATACCAACTTCCTTTACTATTTTCATTCTAACCTTGATTTCCGGCAGGCTTTGGATAGCTTAACCAAAATCCCTTCAGATTTTTACCCCTTGAATAGAATCTTTTCTCACATATCTTTCGGGATACTTCATCCACTGAATTTACACCTTCTCCCATAACATGCTTGGAAAACATATCAAGTTGAGCCGTCAATTTAGCAATGCTCTTATCATGCTCCTGATTCTTCTCCTCTTGTTCTTTAAGCATACTCAAGCGTAGAAGTGACACATGATCTTTAATAGTGTACCAAGCTTGATTAATTTTAGTCATTGCATCAAGCAATCTTGATGCTACAACAAACAGTTGCTTAACTATACCGCCCCGAACAAGGTGATCAGCCAATTCTTTATTCACATCATTAAGACTTTGGTTAAAGTATCGTAACAATAACTTATCAGGAAAACTGTAGCAACACCTTTTTAAAATGCAGTCAGGCTTCATGTATGGGTTCTCTATTTACTCTTTTGAAATTATGAATGCCCTTCCTAAATTTCATTATTTTAGAAGGGGAAAGAATCTCTCAAGGAAAGCTTCAATCAACTCTTCCCAAGAAGAAATAGAATTTTTTCGGCAACTCAATCAACCACCTAGTAGCTTCCGCCATCACGGAGAAAGGGAATTACCTCAACCGCATTGATTCTTGTAAAAGTCCATCAACCACAGAAGGGCACACATTCACAAACTTGCGGAGGTGATAGTTAGGATATTCATTCTCAAAACCCCGAATAATCCTGTCACTGTGATCAGCTCCAATATAGGTTCAGTTATGGCAAAGGTAATATCCTTATGCACAGGTGGTAACCGAATTGCTCCAACCTCATTGGTGATATGAGAAATCACGTCATCTCTCTTTCTAACATCATTATCTTGCCCATGAAAACTAAAAATTTTACCCATGTTTTCAGTCATCGTTACCTATCAACAGGACACAACAATAAAAACAAGCGTAAGTTTGTTCAACTACAAGCAAATCAATACACAAATGACTTCTCAAATTGAATTCCTCACTACAACAAATTGGGTCTAAGGCCACACTAACTTATGCCCACATTTAAAAACTTTTGCCAAAAATATCTAATGAAACGTTTTTGAGGTGTGGCTCATGTTTAAAGCTTTTGGTTATAAAATATTAGGCAATGCTTGTAAAGTGTGCCCTTCAGTGGTTTAGGTTGCGTTTTGTAAGTGTTGCTACATCACTAAATAATTGGCAACACTTAACTATATATATTGCCACACTTACGTGTTCTATATATATATATATATATATATAAAAAAAAAATTGTAAAGACAACGTTTTTTAAGTATACTCTAAATACTCTCTTAAAATTTGGCTAAAATTTAATATTCCCTCCACAATGATGTCCGCTAAAAAAACTTTCCCCCCTATATTTTTAAAAGGCTAAAAGACTCTGATTTAACCCAACTTTTTTTCCCAGGGAAACAATTTTGGTCTCTTCATGGTCATGTCTTAATTGAGGTTGAATAATAAAGCAAACCTCACCTCTCTCTCTCCATTTTGTACTTTCCGCAAACAAAACTTAAGAGCCCTTAATCTCAAAATTCCCCTAAATTGCACCGCCAGAACTTATACACATCACCGGAGGTATGTCTTCTCTCCCATTTCTCTTACTTTGTGCCGTGAATTGCTTCGAGTTAGGGTGTGTTTGGTATGGAGGAAAATATTTTCCCATTTTCTCATGTTTGGTTGGCTTAAAATGTTTTGAAATTTTTTTCCAGATCAACTCATTTTCCTCAAATTTAAGGAAAATGACTTCACTTCAAAATTAAGGAAAACATTTACCAAAATTCTACTTCATCCTTTAATTTTTTTTTACCCTACCCATACCCTGTATCCGACCCTCCCCATTTAATTTTTTTTTTTTTAAATTTCAAATATAATTTTATCCCTACCCAGCCCCCCCCCCCTCCACCATTCAAATAAAAAATAAAAATTTTTAAAATTATTTTTGAAAAGTTTTTCAAATTTAAGATTTTTTTTACCTCACCCAACCCCTACCCTCCAAAAAAATTGCTAAATATTTGAAATTTATTATTTACGCCACTCCCCCTGCCACCCCCCCCCCCCAAACAAGGCCACCCACTCCCCCTCCACCCCCGTCAATTTTTGGAAGTATTTCAAATTTTAAAAAATTTCATTTTTTATGCTACCCCTTACCCCCAGCTCCACCCCCACCCAGGCCACCCCCGTTAATTTTTTTTTTTAAGAAAAATTGTTCTTAAAAAATATTTCAAATTTTTAAAAATTCATTTTTATGCAACCCCCACCCCACCCCACATCTACCCCACCCCCAGCCGCCACCCTCCCCCCCAACCTAGGCCATCCCCGTCAAATGTTTTTTTTTTTTAAAAATAAAATATTTTTAGGAAGTGTTTCAAATTTAAAACATTTTCATTTTTTACGCCACCCCCACCCCTACCCCCTCCCCTTACCCCCGCACCACCTCCACCCAGGCCACCCCGTCAAATATTTTTTAACAAAAAATTATTTTTGAAAAAAAATAATCCTGGGTCGAAAGTCTTGGTCAGGTCCTGGATCGGATTTTGGGACGGTTATAGGGGTCTTGTCCTAGTTTGGATTTCAGGGTCGGATCCTAGATCAATTATCAGGGTTGATTTTCAGATTAGAAATTATTTTCCTAAAGAGTATTTTTTTAGTCTCAAGCCAAAAATAAAAAATATTTTCTGAAAAATATTTTTCATTCACCAACGAAACATTAAAAAATATTTTTCAAAAAAAATTTTCTACTCACCAACCAAATATGAAAAAATAAGTTAGATATCCACTTGTTTTCCAAGAAAATATTTTCCTTAATACCAAACACACCCTAAATAAATTTCTCCGTGTATAAATAAGGTAATATTTCTTGTCATGGAAAGGGGAAAAAATTAATTAACATGTCTTATAACTGTGCAAAGGGGCCTTTTTTTGCAATAGGTAACTTATGAAGATAATTAATTTAATGTGCATGAACATCCACTTACACCATGGAGATTGTAGAGAAGAACAAAAAAAAAATTTAATCTATATTCGCATTAAAACATGAACATAAATCAACCCTGACATAATATGTGATGATTTCTACTGCCATTAACAAATCTACACATATTTACCGTAAATTATTTGTAGTCAGTTTGCGGTGAAATTCAAGTTAGAGGAGGTTCCAGTACTGAAATTTGTGTTGTCTGAAAAATATTTATAACCTTAAAAGAAACTAACAAAAGAGGATTACAATAACTTTTCAATTGTGGACTTAGTTGATTAGATGTTCAAGGTTGATATGTCCAGATTCTTAACGATTAATGGAGCCTTGATTTCTGCAAGAGATTCATAAAGTTATACCTAAAAAGTAATCAATAGTGTTGCAAAGGAGATTGAGAGAACATGGATGTGAAAGACATGCTGGGCATTTTTGAATTTTCCTTGTATCCATATGAATAGGTTATTCCATAAACAATGTGTAGCATTGTAGTGTAAAAAACAGATAGTTTCTTGATTCTAGAAAAATACGGGCAGAATAGACATAAATGTTAAACAATCATACCCCATATTTCAATTCAATCAACTGTAAGTAGCCTATTTTGCAGATGCAACAAACTTATGAATGTAGCCCCTGGCTTTCATTAGTTGTAACAAAAGACACTGTCAGTGAACACTGGGTGCATTACCTATTTGTTGTAATAATGATTATTGTACAATTTGTGAGTCAAGTCTCAGTATTTTTTGGCTAATGTTGTTTTATTTTACATTTGCATATTAATAAGATTCAAACCACTTGATAATTCTAGGAAGACACATTCTTTTTCATGACAACAAAGCTTTTTCTTGTGATCACATTACTACCGGACATACATGACTTTCATTGGCAATAAGAATAACTGAGGCGAATAATAAGCTTGGACATCAAAAAACAGTAATTGTATCAATTGCATTCTTTCAACATAGGATAATTTCTAGGTTGTCCAATGAAGAGAGAGAGTGTGTGTGGGGGGGGGGGGGGGGATAATAGGCTCGCCATTGATCAAAATTATATAATTTACGTCTGCACATAATCCAGGATATTAACTTTTGAGGATAGCCCAGTTCTTCAA